>VWYH01006461.1:909281-962905 GCA_013399365.1 Pampusana beccarii
CTCGGCGGGCCGGCTTCCCGCGGCTCGGCCGCCCGAGCGCCGGGCAGTGCTTCTCTCCCAGCCGGCGGCGCCGGGCCCGCTGCTCGAGGGCCGCGCCCGCGGCACCTGCGCGTTATAAAGCGGAGCTGGGCGGGGAGCGGCGGCAGGTGCGGAGGGCAGGGGAGGCGCGGAGGTCCCGCAGGAGGGGGTCGCGGACCCGCGGGCACACGTCCCCGAGCCGCGGTGCCCGGGGGCCGCAGTTGGCAGCGCAGTGCGGCCACTGGTGCAGTTTCCTGCCCTCGGGAGCCGCGATGTGACCAGACCGGCCGCTTCGCGTTCGGCTGTTGTGCAAAGCGGCGCTTGGTTTTTCCTGGCCCCGGGGCAGCTCGCCCCGGCTCAGCCGGGCTGGCGGGTGGGGGTTTGACACCGGCGGCGTGGGCAGCTCCAGCGCGGGGGCGTTTTCCTGGGCTCGGATCTTCCCCTCCGGGCCCCTTTGTCATCCCAGACCCCGCATTTCAGTTACCGGGTGGGCTGTGTAAAGGGTACGTGCTGACAGAGGCGTTTGGCAGCGTGAAGTTTTTATGCCGTGGGAGATTGAATCATCTTTGCACTTAGTGATAAGCGACGTAGTTATTAAAATGCATATATTTGTGTACAGCTCTTATCATCCCTCTAAAAACCAAAGTCTGCAGCAGTAAGCATCAAACTTCCTCTAACCAGAGAATGACATAACACGTATCCACCATAGTGACACATCTGATAACTTATATCAGCTACAAGCATCCGAAATCAGTACATCTGGAGGAAGTCTCTGCGTTTTCATTTGTGACGCAGCAGTAGTATGTGGCAGTGCATTTCTTTTATGGTCCATCTAGGAAATATTTTACATGAGCATATGAAGTGTGAATGCAACTCACATTGCGTATATTGATAGTTTGATGATAACCTGAACTGTAAGTGGAATAGCAAATAACTTGTGTTGTTCTGCCCGTAATTTTTCTGTAGTGGGAAAGGGGCACCACAGAACCCACTCTCATATATTTGTTCATTATATTGCTGTATACTAAATCCATAAGTAGAAAAGAGTGCATTTCATGGGTCATAAGGACCAGTTCTGGAACTTCTGGTTTGGCCTGTGTGTCTTTCAAAAGTCCACATGAAAGAACTCAGAACACATTTTCAAGGATGACTGAAAAAAGAAATATCTGGCATCTCTTTATGTTCTAAATGTTATATATATTATATAAAAACACATATTGTGTATAACATGCATGTGTGTATATATAGTGGAACTTGAAGAGGTTATTTTTAGACATTTTTTCAGAAGTGACTTTCACTGTAAGACTTTTTTGTCCAGCTCCTCCACCCCTCACATTTGACCACATCACAAAGTATGTTTTAATGTAAATTTATACAAATCGGTTTCTAATTTAACCTCCAACAGTACCACATAACTGCCTGTGGTTTATGGTTAGATGTGGTTAAAGGAAGTGGAAATAGTTATTGCCTTTAGCTTTCCCTCAAAACGGAAAAAAATTACTATTCATAATTTTAGTACCAATTTATTTTCCCTACAATTAAGGAATTGTAGAAAAAGCTGCAATTAGTAGCTTTTCTCAAAAATGACATTTATAATAAGAAGTATGATTTGACATTTGAATGGTCTTTAGTATAGTCATAGCAATATGACTAATGCAAGTAAATACCAGAATTACTTTGTTTTTGTAACATTTCAAGGGAAATCAAACAAAACAACTTAGTTTTGTAAATTATGTTGTTGCAAATTGTCATGTGCTTTAGGAAACATCAGTATATCAGAATAAGTATGTTAGGAATACGTTTTCATAACATATCACGGCTTTTAAGCATAACCATGCCAGTTACTATTGACTGGTATATTTAAATGTCTACTGTTCAAATGTGTAGCCCTTGTGGAGAAAAAGACAATAGCTGTAACAGTGCTAAGGAGCCTATACTTTAAAAATATTTATCTCACCCAGCTTGGAGGCAGGCAGTCACAGGCTCTCTTGAAATTATTCTGTCAGCTGTATTGAGTAGCATCTGTACTATCCACTAAATGTTCTCAAAATCTTTGGCTACTTATGTAGCCATACCAACAGTTTTGATAAAGTTAGTGGTATTAGGCTTCCACATTTAGTAGAGGGAGAAATCTAAATAGTACTGGGTTGTATTTTTATTATTGTGCATCTGTATATTTTAATATTTTATAAAACCTTTTCTCCTAGGTAGTATGGAAGAAGGAAGCAGTGTTGCAGTATTGATGCCAAATATTGGGGAGCAGGAAGCCGTGCTGATTTCTGAAACAGTCATTGGCCCAACACTGCAGAACAGTGAAGATCAGAGAAAATGTAAAACTGATCCACTAATCCATGTTATCCAGAAACTCAGCAAAATAGTTGAAAATGAGAAGTCACAAAGATGCCTTTTAATAGGGAAAAAACGTTCCCATAGTAATAGTTCTGCACAGTCCTTTGACGCAGACGATCTTTGTGAAATCCCAGCTAAAGCAATTGAGCTATCTGTTATTGCTACTAAAAAGACTGAAGAGTTACAAGCAGATTATTTTGTGACTGAATGTCTTCCACCAAGCAAAAAAAAGGTGACATGCTACCAGTGTAGTCTGTGTAAGTTTCTGTCACCTTCTCTCGTAACACTACAAGAACATATAAAACAACATGGGCAGAAAAATGAAGTTATATTAATGTGCTCAGAATGTCACTTTGCTTCTAAAAGCCAAGAAGAACTTGAATCCCACTTCCAAAATTACCATGAGAATGATGGCAAAAATAGCATCCAGACAGAAGTGCAGCAATGTGTAAATGTCGCAAGTTCATTTTTGCAAGGGCCAGTGGAAGGAAGTGTCAAATCAGGAACTGATCAGACAGGAAATCTGGAATGTAAAGATATAACTCAGTCTAGTCATATGCCTGAGATGGGTAGGAGAAAATGGTATACTTACGAGCAGTATGGCATGTACCGGTGTTTAATTTGTCGGTACACCTGTGGTCAGCAAAGGATGTTGAAAACGCATGCCTGGAAGCACGCGGGTGAGGTTGATTGCTCCTATCCTATCTTTGAGGAAGAAAATGAAACTACCAACTTGTCAGAGACGGTTGTAACTCAAACACCTCATAGCGTGGATACAGTTGTTCTTTCTTTGGAAAACAATGAACTTGATATCCACAGTGAGCCTTCCCTTCAGCTTCAGATTTGCAATTCTGAGCAACTGCCATGCAAATTGCCAGCAGGAACAAATGTCAAAGAGGAAGAGATGTTAAATCAGTCTGTAGTGCATTCTCCTGCTACAGAGGTTTTAGAGGAGACTGTATCTGATACAGAACAGGATAATATGATAGCTGATAGCCTGCTTTCATCAGCACAGAAAATCATTAATTGTAGTCCAAATAAAAAGGGTCATGTTAATGTAATAGTAGAGCGTTTGCCAGGTGCTGAAGAAAGTGTCTTACAAAAGCCTTTCTTGATGAACACTGACATTGAAACAGAAAAAACCCTAATCTTGGAGGAGTCCCGTGTTACCTGTGAAGAACCTGATGAAGTTTATCATTCAGATGAAATGCAGGAAGTAATAATAGGATGGAATAATGCCGAGAAGAAAGATAATGAGTTAAGCCCTAATAAAAATGTAGCAACTGATGAAAATGCACCTCCTGTTCGAAGAAGGACAAATTCAGA
The DNA here is from genome assembly GCA_013399365.1 of Pampusana beccarii. NCBI lineage: Eukaryota > Metazoa > Chordata > Aves > Columbiformes > Columbidae > Pampusana > Pampusana beccarii. The sequence continues at coordinate 912,975 of VWYH01006461.1, forward strand.
GTCTTTACGGTTACACTCATTAGCTGCAGAAGCTCTTGTTACAATGCCCATCAGAGCTGCAGAACTAACAGGGTCTGGCTTCAGGACTCTGCCTGGGGAAGACGCTGTGGGTGCAGATGCAGGGCAGGGAGAAGCTGATGGCCCGTGCGTGGCTCATTCTAAAGCCATATCCTCAGTTAAGAATCCTTCAGAGGAATTTAGTGGCTTAAACCAAAGTGAATGTGCAATAGTCGAGATACAGAAAGAAAGGCCGGAGTTATCAGAAGCACCAATTAAAATGGGCATCAGCATGTCACTGCTCACTGTCATTGAAAAACTGAAGGAGAGGACAGATCAGAATGCTTCTGATGATGACATCTTGAAAGAATTACAAGACAACGCACAATGCCAAAATGCAAATGATGCAAATATTCCTGGAAGTAACCTAGTAGAATATATACCTAATGTAGATCGACCCTACCGCTGCCGCCTCTGCCATTACAGCAGCGGTAATAAGGGGTACATAAAACAGCACCTGCGAGTCCATCGGCAGCGGCAGCCCTACCAGTGTCCTATCTGTGAACACATTGCTGACAACAGCAAGGATCTAGAGAGCCACATGATCAACCACTGCAAAACAAGAATGTATCAGTGCAAACAATGTGAAGAATCCTTTCATTATAAGGTAAAGTTCTTTCCTGTGTCTGTCAAAAACAGCTAAATATATAAAAATATATATATTTTGCTACTTTTTTAATGACTGGTGATCCCTCTTTCTAACTCAATTCAGTCTGACACCCTGGCTTCATTGTCATTACAATTGGGGATTATTGCCAGCAGCACTTTCTGAATATACAATTCAGCTATAATTATTCTGCTTTACCCACCAAAATAAACTGGCTTTCTCACATCAGTTATTTTCCTGAGAACTGTCCTGTGGACGTGTTAATATCATGTTGGTTTTCTGCCCACGTGTCGCAGCTACTGGAAGAAATGGAAGGATCAGAGAACTTAATAGTCAAAACTTTAGAAGAATGCTCAAATATGTCTGTTAGTCGTGAGTGTATGCAAAAGAAATCGTGGCATTTGGGGGTAACATGAGACTCTTTGAAGCAGAAATTATTTTATTTTTTTTCTTGTGTTGTTCTGTTGGTCTGGATGTTCTGTAGAACTTAGATCTGAAAGGTTACACACCAGAGCAGAATAATGTACTTCTGCCATTTTTATAATCACTATTTTAAGCATTAGTTCTGGTGAGGTTGTTCCTATGTACTCAGCCCAGTACTCAGAAATATAGAATAGATAACATCAGTATCTGGATGTACAACTGAAGCTCTCGAAGGCAACAGTAGTGCAAATTTTCCCATATTTACTGTTATTCAGTCCCAGTTTGAAAAAATGTACAGGGTGGGCAGCAAAAGGCTCCCTCCCCTCTCCTCCCCACACAAGTAGAAACAGGAATAACATATTCTTAAGTCACTAGACAATATGAAATTTGAGTAAATGTTCACGCAAGCCATCCTCTAACTTCTAATTTAATATTGGGTTTGGAGTATAATAATTCTGGAGAAAGAACTCTTTGCCACTTGTCTATAGAAATGGGCAAAGAAGGAAATTTATTTTCTAAATAAACACAAATCATATAATCCTCTCAGTCACTCTCATCAATCCTTTATGTTATTAATTAAGTTACTTTGTTTTGTTTCCAGTAAAATGGCCTGTATATAATCTGTATATATGTTAAAATATGTTTTATAATAGTTGTCATTAAAACTTGAGTAACAATGTCACAAATGATTGCACTACATAGTGTATGTTTGTGGTGTATATTTAAACATGGGAAATTGTTTTTTTCAGAGCCAACTGCGAAATCATGAAAGAGAACAACACAGCCTTCCAGATATCTTTTCGACAGCTACATCTAACAAACTAATAGTTTCCAATGAAGCAGATGAAAGAGAAGGTACTGTTTATATTTAGTACTTGAAATAAGAAAAAGTCACTCATAACATTGCTTCTGTTTGCTATATTTGTGTAAAACTGGTTTTAAGATCTTGTACTGTAGGGTTTTCATGCCTGTTCACAATGTTCTTTTTCAGTGTGCAAAACTTACCATGGTCGGTTTTGAGATACCTTAGTGACATTTATTCGTAGGTAGGACATTTTTAGCCCTGTAATTTGATCTTGTAGTTCTTAAGAAAAACAACTGGTATGGAGTATTACTCTGAATTTTTAAGAAAAAAAAATAAATCTTTTTCTCCTTCTTTCAGCAGCTACAGTATTTTCCAAATTGCCTACAGTAAACAAAAGAAAGCCTCTTTTAAGCTCACTGTGGTCATGTAGGTTGCTGTCAGCATATGCATACAATACCATCCATTCTGTGTGTAGAAATTCCTGTGTAATTATGGTAATGTCCAAAATGAGTCATTTGGTTTAGCTCTAGAGAGGCAAATGTAAAGTATTCTAAAAATGCAACCTGTATTTGTGACAGTTGCCAGGGTAACGGTAGGCATTCATTTTCTAAATGTTTAACTGTGTATCTGCTTATAATTTAATAGTGTCTGCTTTAAAAACAACAACAAAACCTAACCCCTTGATGTGTCCAGTTAACGAAATAGGGGAAAAATAGCCAAATTTTGAAGTTTAGGAGAAAATGTGGTCTTAAAATCCTTTGAGTATCCTGGAGGCTCGATGTTTATTATTGCAACTTTAATGGATCCTCTTCTCTGGTGAGTTAAAAGTTCCTGAAAATATTTACAGCATTTATCTTTTGAAGGCAACACCACAATTATTAGTATTTTGCAATTTTAGAGCACTGGGGAAAAATGCTGTTAATTTTATCACTTCTGAAAAACTGCTGGCTGAAGTATTTCCATTTTGTGCGCATTGCTCTTTTCTGCCCTGGCTGTGGTCTCTTGTTTGTTTAGATAGCAAAATGTGCACTATAATAATACTTAGATTGCCGTTGGAATTTCTGGGTTCTACTCTCACCTCTACAGCTGATCACAGTAAGTGTGAAAGTCATCATTGAAATTGATGCAACTACTTGTGAAAAAGGGTTCTAACCAGCATGAGCCAGGCTGGACACCTCGAAGCATTAATAATTTGTCCAAAGCAACATGGTACATGTCAGAATAAAGTGAGATCCTTAACTCTTCACTCCTCTCAGCTCATGCTGCCTCTTTTTCTGGCTTTCAGTATACAAGTTAGAAATGTGAAAGTTAATTCATTCATCACCTTCAGTAGTGGGAATGGTGCCAGTTAAGTAGATTTGGTGTTGTTTTCTTTCAAAAGAAATAGCATAAATGTTTTAATAGAAGTGATAGGAAATAAAATATTGTTAGTTTAGCTGGTTACAAACATCTGTGATCACAACTTGGACTATTAGTTCTTAGAATGTTTTTTTTGTTTTAAACCAAGATTTTTAAAGATGTCATGATGCAGGAATAACTAACTTGCAACGTCTGAAACATGTCAGATTTTGGGGAATACTGCACCTTTTGAGCTAATGCCCTGTTTAGGTGACTGAAAATCAAGATGCCTATCTGCTTTTGAAACCAGTATGTTTTAATAAGGTGGTTTTAGAGTTTATATGCTCATCTTGTAATGTAACTTCCACGAAAGAGGAGCCTCTGTTCAAGCAAACTGACTGCTTTCAATTTAATTACTTTAGATTTTTTTTTTAATTATTTTTTGCTCATTATTATCTTATAAAAGTGCTACAGCCATGCACTTTAATTGATTGTTTACCCCACATGAAATTTAGCAATGTGGCTTGAATGCAAACAGTTCTACTTTTAAACTTTTATTAACTCATACTGTGAAATGCTTAAATTATTTCAGAATCAATTTATAATCAAATTGCAATACCACTGCAGTACAGCAATCTCTTGTCAAACAGATGTCATCCCTATAAAGCGACACAAAACAAAGAAGTTTATGGCATAGCATCTGTTAATGTGAAAGATGCCTGAGCTGGAACAGTTTCATTTCTTGTTTATGAAATAGTTAGTCCTAAAAGTCTCTTTATTCATCATGGTTGTACAATAAATTAAAAGGGTGCATTATGACACTGGATGTGATGAGATTGTAAATGTCTAATAATGAAGGAATAGGGTAATCAGCAGCATTACAGGAGCACCTGTTACTGCGCTAGAACAAAGATCTGTCATTTCCATGTTCACTTTTAAAGAGAACTGGTATCCTCCACCTAGAAAGCAAAAAAGGCCCCAAACCCAGAAGACAGAAGCTGTCAGAGAGGGTGGGGGACACAACTGCTATTTCACTACAGCCAGCAAGTATGTGATTTATTATAATTCATGTGCATTTTGTTGAAGGAATAAATATAAAGTAGTGATTGGTATAAGTAGTTGCTCCTGCGTGTGTGCTACTGGGTGGTTAGACACTTATAACTATGCAATAGATAATATGTTTGCATAATGCTTTAAAAATCTCATTAGATACTGTTTGTTTTAAGCTGCCTGCCCAATAAAATACAAAATTCGTAACAGAAAATATATTTGGAAGCAGTTTATTCTAAAGCTGCAGAATTTAAGATGGAAAACACATTCAATGGATTGAGGATGCAATAGCTCAACCTTCACACAACCCCTTTTCTCCCATAGATCTGCAGCCCAGTGTCTTTGTATTCATTTGAGGTCTTCTGCATAAATGTACATACATAAAAGAATCGTTGTAGAAATATAAATTCCAAAGTCTCCAAGTATATAATTAAGGTTGGTTTGATAATTTATGTTAAAGAAGAAAAAAACTAAAGGAAGAACTCTGATATATTCTGCTTTAAAGTTGACTCGCAAAGAGTGCATGGTATATATTACTTCCATATTATTTTTATAAGAATGCTACAAGAGTGAGCACTCTGTCATGTTTTAAAGTAAAAAATATAAAATATTTTTCCTGCTATCTTGGTATACAAAGATTTATTCAAATTTTATTTCAGACTGTCTTTGTATTCAGATTGCTATTTTATTTTATATGACATGTATTCTGTATTCTTCAGAATAACCCTGTGGGATTATCAGCCCTACCTAATTACTTTGCATCTTGAACCAGAACTGCTGGATTTTGGAGTGAAAGTTTAATTAGTGGTTATTTTCACTTACTGTTTAAGTTGGCTGTGTGACTGTATCCCGCAGAAGAACAGATCTAAAACTTTTTTTTTTTTTTTACTTAATTCAGTGCCCACCTGTGGGGGATAAAAAAATAAAGAAAAGTTGAACTTCCCTTTTGGATGACTAATGCTACTGGTTTATTCTGCAATGTCTCCTTAAAAGAATTTTACAATAAAGATTGTTAATGGTTGCTTTGATAATGAAAAGATTCAGTCCGGATTATTGGAATCCAGCATAATCAAGAGGAAACTCCAGAACAAAATTATCTTTACAAAATCTGTTCATTTTGGACTCAGGAGATGGAACTTCTGTTTTCAAGATAAACTCTACAGGTCCTCCTGTATTGAAACTGTTTGTCTGATTCTTCCCTTCTTTAGCTACAAAGTCAGGAAGTGATAAAGGAAGGGGGTTCACTCAGTTTTTCTTACTCCAAACTGGAAAGAGGTTCATGGTATTTGGACCTAAGCAGAGATGTGTCTACTTTCCAGCTTTTTGGACCGTCACTTTTTTCAAATTTCAGGCTCGTCTGTCTTTTCAAACTGCAAGGTGAACAGTGGCAAACCCTCCCCTCACTTTGACATGGAGCATCAGTGCCCTTGCCAAGCCTTTCACAGAATTCTTCAGGATTCAGAATTTCCATCTGGGATATCAGAATTTATATTTTTTAGGGAGGGGAGTTATTTTTGGTTTGGGGAGGAGCTGGGAGGCCTGGGAAGCAGATTGCCTGCTGATATTATCAGAGTTCCTAAGGCTCTATGTACTAAAAACAATGCAGCTAATAACACCTTTTTCTGTCCCACCTAGGATCTTCTGGTGGATCCTACCAGTAGTAAACCCCTTCAAACACAAACTAATTATTTGTTTGTGCTGGAGATGTACCTCATATGAGCATTAGTTTCTGAAGTCTGTTCTTGCAAGATTTGAGCTTGACTTTGTCTCCCACGCTTTATTTATTGAATTGTATATTTATTTTGGTTTGGGGATGTACTTTAGTAGCGATCTTTAGCCACCACAGAAATTCTCTGAGGATCTCTATCAGAGTTTCTTCAAAGCCCATTTACATAACTGAGAGTAATGGCTTGACTGTTCAGCCAGCTAAGAAGAATTTGGTGTAAAGATAAAATGAATTTGAGCACCTTACTTGTAGTTGGGGAAAAAAAAAAGTACAATTACTTAGGCTAGTGAAGAGGTTAGATGCAGAAAGAAAACCCTTTGATTTTAGTTTGATGTTTCTTTTGGCAGTAGCGCTGATTTAAACAGCTGCAACCTGGGTGTTCCTTCATGTTTCTGCCATTCTCGCATTTGGGGAGTGCATGAAGGCTGCATGGTAGGCTGGAATGGGAAAATGACCTACATAAAAAATACCATCCCTCTTCCCAAATGTTAATATTTTAACCCAAAGCAGTTTCATTATTCAGGGCTGTTCAAGTCTAGATAGGGCTGTTCAAGTCTAGACACTTACATCTCGAAAATATTCAAACTGTGCACTTGTGGGCACACATTTTCTTATGTTAAATTAGTCATTAGCCTTTGTCTCTGCAACCATTAATTTTTCAAGATTCTCTTTCATTCTGGAAAGGAAAAAAAAATTATTTTTGTTACAATTGCTTTTTAGTAATTTGGAGAAGTTCCAAATTATTTCTTAACACATCTGGTCAGTATCTATTTTTTTAATCATCTCAGATCCTTCTGAAGGTGTGAGTATATGTGGACGATAAAGAGGCTTCAGATGCTTCTGGAGGCCTTTTGCTTTTCTATGTTCGCCAGTTGGAAACTTGTCTTTTCTCAACGCCCGTCTTTTCCTTTGATTTGATTCAGGGGTTCAGCGGTTTCCACATTTTATGACCTTTTGCTGTAACACAGGATTTTAACCCAACTGTAGGAAGAAGGGAGGTGTCCACATAGAGAGAAATAATGTGTTTTCCTAAAGTTTTAATAATTCCAAGAAATGGTAGGGTGAATGCAGAACAGCATGGTAAATAAACTATACTTTTAGCATCCCTATGTCCATTGCCAGTTTGCTCCAGATACTTTAAAAGTATTAAATATTTATAGATATTTAAAAGTGTTACTTTAAAATGTTAATTCATGTTTTATAATTCAATTATGCTGAAATTATCATCTGAGAACTTCTTACAATGCTGAATGCAACTCTCTAAAATAATGGATTTGTTCCATATAGGAAATAAGACTTCAGTTCAGAAACTGTATAGATGTGATGTATGTGACTATACCAGCACAACTTACGTTGGTGTACGAAATCACAGACGAATTCATAACTCCGATAAGCCATATAGGTAAGCGTCTCAATTATTACTGGCTAATGCCACATGCTTGGTTTACTTGTTTTAACTAAAAGGGTTACTTAATTGCTCATCGAATTTTAAAGATATTGTTAAAGAATTTCAATTACCTAATTTTACTGCAAATTTGAAGGAGCTACCCTTGCTGGTTGACTCGAACTATGTAATTAAGATTTGCTAACTTTTCCTGGATGCATCTTTTGCTAGAGCAGTCTACTGCTTGTCTTCAGTTTGAACCATTCAGATGTGGAAAGAGAAATAATTACATTGTCATATTGAACTTTGACCAATAATATATTTCTTTAACTCATTGCACACCTAAGTTCGTTTTGGATTTGCCTTATTGCGAAGTGTTCTCCGTTGTCATATTGTTTCTTTGCACATTGGCTTCTACAGAGTGTGGCGAAATTCTCCCCTTTGTCTTGTCACCAGTCCTGTCATCTTTTTCAAACATTTCAAACGGTATTAACACTCTCACCTAGGATCAGATTTTATAACTTTTCTACACAGATGTTATATTGATTTACATAGAAACTTTGATATCTAAAGTCACATGTAATACTATAGCTCAGGTCCCCGGCAGAAAAATAAATCATGCATTTGTCTATTGGTTGCTGTATAAATTCCTGCAAATTCAATTTATGCTCATTCAGTGTGGATCTTTGTCCCTCTCTAGTGGCTAGAAAATAGACCTGAGCTAATGGAATTTTTTAGCTAATATATGTCTACCTTTTTAATATGAATTCTGGAAACTCAACGCCTTAAATTGCTGAGTTCTCTTTTGGATAAACAAACCAAGACGACACGTTGTATTTTGATTTATGCATTATAATGATATCCCATAACACTAGCAAAAATTTGTAAACGTGGAATACAAATAGATTTTTCTTCTCAGAATCATCCCTATTGTTGTTATTTGTTATTTAGTGGCATTGGAACAGCAGATACTGTAGAATGTCTTATATGGTAGTTTTCTGAATTGGTGTTATCCAGCCTGTTTGATTTGGGAACCCTTGAAAATTTTCCATTGGTGATACAGACTGCTGCATTCTAAATTTAAGCCTACTGATCTGGCTTGCTTTTCTTCTTATTTTTTCATAAACCCTGTAGACATATCTGCAGACCTGGTATGATACTTAAACCACAGCCAAAAACCATAAAGATCCAGTGTTTATAGTATTTCTCCTTCTGAAACACGTATTCCTCAAGCCTTTCGTAGTATGAGATAGCAACCTGCTATATTGCTGCCGGTTTTGTGACTGTAAACGTTTTTGTTGCTGTTGTTTGACAAAAAGTGCTGGGAATTAAACTGTAGAGCCTCCAGTTATGCATTTTTGCAGATTCAATACCTTCTGGATTCTAATACTGCGCAGTTAAGTCCTTTCAAAACTAAAGGAAGTAATCTCAAGTATCCTGCAGTCTCCAACTGTTTCACACTATAGACCAGACTTAGTAAATACTGGACATTTTACCATTTCAAAAAAAAGAAGCAACTAAAGTCCTAATAAAGACAGAGAGTTTTACCTGAGCTTGATGGCTTTTGTTTCAAAATGTTTTCTATAGGAAGCTTGTGTGATATAGGTATTTATGAGTAGCATAGTATTTTGTCGAATACTTTGAGATCTAAGTCCAGGGATCTAAATCTAGATCCAGACTGTTTTATGTATTGTTTGTATACAAAAGTATTGTGACAGAAGTAAAAAATAAAATTTTAGACAGCATGGTGTGACACACTTGTCTTAGGACACTTGAATCTAAATGTCTTGATGCTGTCCCTGACTTCTATTTCAGGTATAATAGTCTGAAACTTCGACATTTTATTACTAAATAGTTTGGCTTTTAAAATGCATTGAGTAGAACACATCTTCTTGAGGAACAAGACTCACTTCTGAGTACACTGTGTCCCCTATAGCTCTTATGGTCATATTCTGCCCTTGCAAAACAGCCAAGAAATCTGCATCAGGGCTGCACCCATTCAGTTGCCTCCACAGCTCCCTTATGCTTTGTGACGCTCACCAGCTTCAGTAGAGGTGCACAGGACAGATATCAGGAAGGAACAGAGTCCATATGCCTTGTGATTCTTGTTCGAAGATGAAGGTTTTTTTGGGCTGCAAAAGATTCTCAAGGCCAAAAACTTCATCACTTGGACTTCAATAAATATTGACAGTCTTCAACTGTAGTCTTTCCAGTTACCTTTGCTTTCTCTTAGGTTTTTATTTCTGTAATAGTATTAGCAGTTACTTGTCAGATTAGTTTACTTCTTGTTGTCTCTTTAGATGTCGAGTATGCGACTTCGCCACCACAAATATGAATAGCTTGAAATGCCATATGAGGCGCCACCCCCAGGAGCATCAGGCAGTGCAGCTAATGGAACAGTACAAGTATGTAACAGTTCTAATTTGGCAAAAAGCTCTGATAGTAGCGATTTTGTTATGTTAAGATAGAAAGCAGAGTTCAGATTCTATTCTTTTCCCTCCTAGATTAATTCTTTGTTTCAGTGACTTTTTTTTTTGAGAGAGAGAGAGATTTGTTGTGGCATTCCCAGGTGATGTTTGTGCTAGCTCGTTAAACATGGCCATAACCTGCCGCTGGTACAGTATTCAGCTTTTTCTTTCCAGAACGGGGTGGTTGCATATATACTGTCTATTGCAAGTAGTTTCTGGATCGTGTTAATTACCAAAACCTGCCTGGAATTGTTAGGGAGAATGCATGTGCCAAAATCATGCCAAGGAGACTTATAACATTTAACATTGTAGATTGTTAAATTCCAGTACCCAGGAATGTTCTTTGGCTTAATATCCTAGTGTAGGCACAGCCTTTTGTATATACATGTTAGTGAGAATCCAGATTGGCATCACACTGCCCTAGTTAAGAATTGGTATGAATAGTCATTATGTTTAAGTGAGCCGTGTCCTTTATAGTCTGTCCATACATATGTGGGTTTTATACATATATATATATATATATATACACATACATATATGAGAAAGTTGGCACAACTATGTGCAATTATTTGCTACTAATTTGCAACAAAAAATAGAAGCTGGGGAAGGAAAGAAAATCAGGAATATACTGAACTTTTCTTCGTGGAAGATTTTAAAGGCAATAGGAAGAATCCAAATAAAGCACATTCACATATGGGTTCCTTCTCAATAAAATCTGCTTCTACAACTTCAGAGTCTTTCCACTGCATTTTTCCCCCAAATGTTCTTAGTAGCACTGAGTTCTATTTGCTCTCCTGTCATACTTCATACAGTATTGCTGAGTGCTCTTAGGATTACTGAAAACCTCCACACTTTGGTCCCTGTGTCCCCAAAGAAATAGCCCATCAAAGGCTGCAAGATAATTGTTTCCTCAGCAGATCAGCTTAGGAGGCACTTGAACAGTAAAGTTTAATAATTCAACATAGGTCAACCAGTAGGGCAAATCATGCTATAGAATGGAAAAGATTCTACTACTAAGCTCAATGGTAAAATAATATACTGTAATACTGCATATACCGTACCTATACATTAACTATATGATTGTAAGTGTAGCACATCAGGCTAAAAGCTGTTGAGTTTCTGCATCTAAAGCAGTCACCAGGATTTGGTTCATTTTATTATCCTCAGCAAAGTAAATCTGATTAGTAAATCATCTGAGTAAACCAATGTACTTCAAAAAATGAGACTGCAATTAAAAGGGGACAAAAACCAAACACTGAACTGTTACTGCATTCACTGTGTTACCAACCCACTGACCAAGTGGTGTTAGTGGTGCAGAAAAATCATGTGTATAATAAGACTAGTGGAATACATGTGCAAATAGAATGGAATTAAGCTTATTTGTTGATCTTTATATTATATAAAAGAAAATAATTTTGGCCTAATTTTATCTGTTAATTAACTATAAGGTCTGCTTTGCCTTATTTTTAACGACGGCATTGTTTTGTAACAGCCTTACTAGAAATATTAAGATTCTCAACCTGAAAGTGAACCTGCCTATATTTGAAAGCATCCGCTTTCTTTACTAGGCTTCAAATTAGAAGGAAAAAATAGGACAGTACATTCCAAATCAAATAATAGAGAAAAGTGAGTTAGAAGGACATGCCTGTTGCTCCTCAGCAGGACAGAATTATCTTGCTACATAAGCAAGGTAATGTACCATGCCTTCACCTAACTTGTGAGATTTTTGCTATTCTCCACCATCTTCTACTGAGCAGAAATAGTTTCCTGTATATGATTATTTGCAAGGCATTTAAGGACTATATCCTGCTGCCATTAAGGGAAATGGTAAAACCTTACTGAACTGTAGTGTGTAACACTGTTTTATGTAGGCCTTCTTGTGTTTCCAGATATACTTCTGAAAAATGTAAAAAAACTTAGTAGTATAGTCATTTTAACAGACTCGGTGTAACATATCAGGATCACATTGCTTGAGCAGAAAACATCTTACTCGCATTGAGGAATGAGATAGACTGAGATGCATTCCTAGCTATAATTTATTAGAACAGGTCACCTCAGATTCCTAGAAAAAATTGATCCTGGCATTTTCCACGTGATTTGAGAAACTGAAGACTTCCAAAGTAGCAGTTCGGCAAGCAAAGTAGTTTCCTTGTCCAAAAGACAAGGAGCTACGACACCTTTACCATGAGTACTGTTCTGCTCTGGAGTGATGTAATGCAGTGTCACTCATCTCCTTCATGCTGAGATGACTAATTTAGCATCTTAGAAAACACTTGTCAAAAAACTCCTCTGTTGTATGTTCGTGTATGAAAAAAGTCCTATGGGATTTGACCAGTCTTGAGTTGTGTCTGTAAATACACACTACATCTCTATGTAAATAGGATTTATTCTTCAAGGTCCTTTCCAACTTCAACAACTCTGTGATCCTTAAATAAACCAATACATGCTACACCAGGAAAGGCTTTTTTCATTGAATTAAAATTATCGGTGCTAATTACACAGCTCCTGCTTGGTTCAGAGCAATGGCAAAGAGAGCTCACTCCCTGCCTTCCAGATACTATGCTGGTGGACTTCATGTTTCTGCAGCCATCAGAACTATTGCATTTTTGCAGTATTAAAACAGTTTTAACAGGCCAAACAGATAAGATTTTAATTCATTTAAGAAGTCAGAAAAAAGCAAACTTGAAATTTCTCAGACCCTGAAAATAGTCATACAATTCAGAAGGAAACTTTGCAAACTAACTTGACCGAGTAATGAAACTGAAAAGGGGAACCAAGAAGAGAATTGACGTGTATTTCTCTGTTTACTCAGCCTTTTGGAAAAAAACTAATTAATTACTAAACTAGTAAAATTTAACTTTGAAATGTTTCTCTTTTTTCCTTCTCCAATTTTTTCCCTAGATGTTCTCTGTGTGGATATGTATGTAGCCATCCTCCATCCCTGAAGTCCCACATGTGGAAACATGCAAGTGACCAAAATTATAACTATGAACAAGTGAACAAGGCTATTAATGATGCAATTTCACAAAGCAGCAGGTATGTCTGATTAACTTTCAAGCCCTATCATCTAGAAACTTCAAAGGACCCAACTCTGATCCAAAATAAAGTTCCTGTCAAAAGCAACAACTGTACCTTTTGATATTTTTTTTCGGTTTTTATTATTATTTCAGGTTTCAAGGACAGCTTCCTGACAAAACCTTATTAGAAAAAACAGATGAAAGTACAGTACTAGGAAGTTCAGACAACTTGGTGTCTTTTACAGAGTCTATTAACCAGACTACGAATGAAATTTCAGGTTCTGATGAAAATGAAAAACCTAACTTGATGAATACCTCATGCAGTTTAGATAAGAACTCCGCTCTACCCCATCTTGGCACAGAATACTGTGTTCTTCTCTTCTGCTGCTGCATTTGCGGTTTTGAGTCTACCAACAAAGAAAATCTGCTGGATCATATGAAAGAACATGAAGGTGAAATCATAAACATCATCCTAAATAAGGACCACGGCACAACTCAGAGCATAAACTAGGTGAAGCAGTAAGTTAACGATAGGGTTTCCTAGAGTAAATATTTTTTCTTTGCTAATTTTTGCCTGAGAAACTTGCTAAAGAGAAGAATTGCAAGCAAAACTTGATTTCCTATCCTGAGTCCTTCTTTGAGTAGGAGTACAATATTTTAACCAGGGACTGATGAATCATTTAAGAGATAAATATAAGAAATGGGGAATAGAACGATCCATTTTAACCTGTTATTTCTCTATATGGTGCCAAGAACGTAGGATTGTTGGGTTGTCCTTTCTATTGTCAGGTACTAGTCAGTAATAATGCATTAGTACAGTACGTTAAAACCCAAAGGTATGAAAGCTTTGTATCAATTGAAAAGCTTTTTGCTTCCTCCCTCTGTTGTTTTCCAAATATTTCAGCAAAGAACTTTCCACCCTCTTTTTTGAAACTAGCAACAGACCAGATACGAATTTTACAGTGTGATCTCATAAAATCCGCTGCCAGGATTCTGGAAAGCAGGGAGAGGGCTGTGGGTGAGGGCACGTGTGTGCTTGCACGCACGCACAGGCATTTTGTTTTTCCCAGTCTGTTTTTAAGGCCTTACAAACTCCAAGTCGTCCTTCCACAAAGACCGCTATCCTTTCTAGCGATTTAGAGCAGCGGGAGCTGAGGACCCTAGAAGCATTTCGCTAATAACTATTTGTCTGATTGGATCCTAACTAAAAAATTGCTATCTTTTAAATTGATAATGTGTAAGAAATCCTTTATAATAATGACCTACTGTTTCTTAATGGCTTGCTTGACGCATTCAGCAGAACTATTTAAAAAAAAAAAAAAGCTTATGTCACTTTTAATTTGTGGTGATTACTTTGCAGTACGTAAGTGAGCAATGTTTTTAATAAGAACAAGATATTAACAATAATTGCCATAAAGAGATGTAGATTAAACCCATGTAGATTCCTAAGGATGCAGGTGAGCACAAAGCGGGATTTTGAGAAATGCCTACACGCTTTGGAGCTCTTGGAAATCCCACTGGCTGTCTAAATTTCCCATTTGTCTGTCAGAGCTGTAACTGTAGAAATAATTCAGTGAGAGACAGAGTAACCTTCCTGTAGAAAATCATATTAAAAACAAAAAAAAAGCAAAGAATATTTTAAGCAAAAACTGTATCCAGTCACTTTTAGAATAAATTTTACTAGTGCATATAATATGGATTCATAAAGGGAATTAGAGATTACTTTGTTTTTCGAAGAAACACATATAAATCTCTCCCTTTTAAAGCCTTTAGCTGCTAAAACTACAGTGCTTTTTTTTCTTGGGTTGGTTGATATTTTTTTAAAGTTACAGCAGTTTGGAGTAGAAGATTTTCATTTATGTATCAGTTTGGGATATTATTGTACTGGCTAATAACCTGGCAACTTTGTTTAGGTTATGTATAAAGTGGGCTATTTAAATTGTTTCAAATACTTGCATCAAAGCAGCCCCTTAGCAGCCAGATTTAAGCTTTCTAGTTTGGTCATGTATTTTTTGCTTTTAATGAAGCACGCCTGGTTCCTGACATGGGGATGCAGTTACCTGATTTTTAGTAGCTCGTTACTTAAGAAAACAACTTACTCTTAGAAAAATTGTATTTTGTGGTTACTTCCTGTTTATACATTTCTGTTCACAGAAAGAAGCTACAACTGTAAATCTAAGAAGGTGGCATATGTAGTGTACAGTCTATTGCACTATCACTGACTAGGAAAAAACAAGTCTTGGTACAAATTTATGAAACGGCATAAAACCTGAAGGCCATGGTAAAGGCACTAAGAGTACAAGTACATTTGATGATTTTTTTTTTCAAGTAATATCCTCAATTTGACTTTTTTGAGGGGGTTAAATATCTATTATTTTTATTATAAATGAGAGAGCAGAAAGGACGCATTTTGCTATAAAAATTGGTCAGGATAGAATGTCAAAGCATTTTTGTTTCAGTTATTTGAGATGTTTTAAATACATATGTGAGATAAGTAGACATTCTTTTCAGTTATTTTTCATATCCCTACAGATGGATTTTACATTTGAAAAACGTGGTTTATTTACATGATCTCAAATTCAGTTAGAGATAGTAAACTTTTAATGGAATAGTCACACTGTCTTATTTTACCTTCAATATAGAATTCGTGTGAAAATATACATTATCTGGAATATATCTTAAGTTTCTGCTTTAGAGATCCCATTAGTTGAAAAAATTAAAGGTAAAAAGACATCTGTAGTAATGCTAAACTACCCGTCAGTATTCACAGAAACAATATTTTGCCACATCGTTATTTTTGTGTAAAGGGATAATTATTTTAAAGTTGCTCAGCTAGTGAAAGATAAAAAGGTAAAAAACTTGCATTCGTAAGCTAAGAAGGAGATGGCAGTGAACCAAGACATAAAAAGCAAGTAATCTTGAATCAAAATTGACAATTCTGGTGTATGCGCAAGCCTCACTTGCAGCATTAAGTACAATGCACCAAGACCTGTTCTAATGGGATTCCTAAGCAGGATGTGTCTATTCACAGTTGTTCTTTGCCATCCTGTTGCTTTTTTATTTTTGATCATGTGCTCCTATAAAATAGTAGAAAGCTAGTTGCCTCTAAAAACTATTATCCATCCTAACAAATACCAACAAATAATTCTTTCCCATATGCGCAGCAATTTTTTTTAACTGTCTCCATGGTGCTTGCCATGAGTTACCCACTCACAATTCCCATGGACTTCATCAGAAGTTCTGCATGTGAAGTAATTACAGACTTAATTTTTCTGAAAGCAAAATTATTCCTCAGGTTATTTGCTTTAGAAAGCGTATGGTTGGCTTGGTTGCATGTTATGTAAGGGGGTTTTTAAGCACATTTCTAAGTCACCAGTGCTGTGGTCTTCCCCTTTCTTTAAGCTTTAAAATATTTTCGGATCTTACGTCACAGAACTATCAGATGATCAGCTACTCCCTTCCTGTTTGTTTAAATTGTCTTTTATTCTGTGATATGAACTGTAACTTGCAGCTTTGTTTTAAATGCCTATACTTCTACTAAAGAGAAAACTTCCCTCATACTAGACTATACTGATAAATAGGTGCATATTTCATCTTTCCAATTTATGCTTGGCCTGGAAAAATAGAGTGGGATTCAGTCAGTTATTGTATTTTCCTCTTTCAGAAGCACTTATTTAATCATTTTTTTAAATGTACAGTTGGTGCTCAAAGTCACATTTGTTAAGATATATTTAATAGAAATTTACATTTGCATTTGATATTCATGAACATGGGTACATGTATTTTTTTAAGAAAAGGTATTGTAACACTATGGCACTGCTTTTATAGCCAAAGTATAAAAAATTTAGAAAACTGACATGTAAAGACTGCAGTTAGTTCTGATACTGTATCTTATTAAATAGGATGACTTTCGTTTTATAAAATTATCCAGCACATTAAGCTGCATGCCTTAAGCTCTCTCTAGGATTGTGTTCCTGATAGACGACTGTTTGGAACGATGAAGCAAAGTCTGTAGTACTACTTTAACTACCTTCTGAAATACTGTACAATGTTAGAATAATTTATTTTGCTTTACAGGAGTTTGTCACGTATTGACTTTAATATTGTATTTTGGTAATAAACTTTTTTTGTTAAACACTTTAGTCACTTTTATTTGACCTGTGTGAAATATGGATATGGAAAATTCAAACACTGTACCAGTGTTTAGAGAGATGGTAATCTGTTTAAATTGAAAAGCATTTGAAATATTTTACTGCCATTTCTCACTTGTGTGTCACATTATTATAGTTTTAATACTGCTAATACCAGTTTTATAAAAGTAATTGTAGTAATGAAATATGAGACTATTAAGTAAAAATACTTGTAAGCCAACATGCAGTTATGATAGGACAATGCTGAAGGACAGAACTGCACTTTGAAAAATCATAATGAAGCTAGTGGGATTTTTTTCCTGAATTTAAATGGAGTGAAAGCCTTATGCAGCTTTTTTCAGGTGATTGACTCTTTCTTATCCATCACATAAGCTGAAAATATATCTTACAAACTAATTTTAAACATACAGCATTATCTCTTGGCCTTGCTGGAGCTTTTATTCTCATCTTTATCAAGAGAGGAAAAAAAGACCAAGAACCACACCAAAACAAAGTCTAACTCAGTTGCTCTTGCTGGCCAAGGAGAGAAAAGAGAAAGTACCACCAGAGTACCCATTGTTGGTATTCTCATGGCTTAATGTTTAAATAAACAGACTAAGTTATTTCATTTTGTTGTTACTGTTATGGCCCTGGGCCAAATATATTGAAGTAAAAAAAAGCTGGAACTACAAATGGGTTTAGATGCAATGCTACAGAATCATGCAGCTTTTTGCCCAGGTTTTGCATTAGAGAAAACGTGAAAAAGTCTCTGTAGTGGGATGTGCCATGCAGATATCATCCTTTTTGCTGGGCTGAAAACACCTTGCTCACTTCAGCTTAATAAAGAGCCTCATCAGAAGTTACCTTCCCCCTATAAATAACCTGGTCACATGTGATCTGACTGGTATCCCAAGACACCTTATCTGCTGTGCAGCACGGCGCTGTTGGGATAGAGCTGCACTGGCCAAGTGTTTGGTGCTTGTAACACTCCTGGGAATTACGAGAAAATGAGTTAGAGCCCTACCACACACCAGTGGTGTTTGAATCACCCTGTCCTGTATCTGTGGTAAGTATTTACACTCAGAGTTATTGTAGAAAGGTTAACGCACCACCCTACTGTTATTTTTTTGCAGCCCCCTCTAGGCTTAATTGGAAAAGAGCCACCACACCGAGCCACTCAGAAAGGGAAACACCTTTAATACTGACTTAATATTAGCTAGGTAAAAAAACCTCAGAACTGGTCAAAATAAGATGCTTTTGTCTAAAAGAAAAACTTCAGGGACCTGACAAACTTCAAAAGCTGAAAAAAGATACAATCTAGAAATTTTACGTGCTTGCAGTGTATTATATGGCAGCTGAAAAGAAACTAAAATGATTGCAGGTGTAGGCTCAAAATCTTCTTAGGCACAACCTGAGTTCTCACATGTTTCTAGTTCACAGTGGCTCTTTCTACAGTATTGAATGTGACAATCCAGGAGAAAACACAAATATAAATGCAGGGTGTTTCAAAAAGATGGACCCAATTTGAAATCACTTTGCTTTGAAATTGGGTCCATCTTTTTGAAACACCCTGTAGTATAAAGTAATTAAAATGTAACATTTCATTCAACCATTTCCTGTACACTGTGATTTGTAGATGTTTGACTAACATTGGGATTATGAGTAACTTGATACTAACAACAGGACTTTGCTACCATACGATCTAGTTGGAACACAATGAGTAACAAGGATATTGAAATAATATCTTTTTGCTGCTTTGGCAAGTATAAAGCCAGTGTTATAGTATTATAATAATGAGGTAACATTTACTCTTTGATACATTAACCACTCTACGGCAATCTAATGCTTTTCTACTGCACAAACTGGTTTTGGTTGAAGTAACGCTATTTTACAGAGTAGATTGCGTTAGTAGTTTGGGAATGTCAGAATTCGCACTGCTGTTAACTTGCAATTATTTCCACAAAACAGAACACTTTTTCAACTGACCATAGTAACTTGTTTATCGCATACAACTGTATTACATATATGCACAGTGTCATAAAACACGGTAGAATTAAGATGGCTGTAACCCCCCCTCTCCTTGGCACTTACTGCCTGTTGTAGCCACGCTGCACAGCCTGTCCTTTAGTTCAAGGTAACATCTACCCAGGTTTGGGTTCTGTAGAAAGCAGGCCTTTGGTGGTCCCAAATTAATTGAAAATCTGTAATTACTAGATTCCTAAAGCTCTTAAGTGATTAGATTTTCTAAATCATTTCTGCAACTGCTTGTTCTGTGTTGATTTTACTTCACATTGGCCTCTTTACAGGTAGTGGATAAGCAGAATTTCCATTCTAAAAAGCATCTTCCACAGCATTCTCTTCTTCAGAAATTTAAGTACATTGCCTGACCTCCTTTACACAAAAAACATACACACACTCAAGATATTTTTTTCTTTATTTGCACTGTAAAAATCACTTGTATGATCTGTATGCAATGTTCATTTTAACAAACATCTGACATATATTAGTGATAAAATTGAGGTAAAGGCCGTAATTTTTCAGTTTTCATATTCTTAGTTTAAGCATTCCCCACAAATGTACCACCTGTCTCATAGCTCAAAAAAATAAGAGAAGTATTGCTAGTCTGTTGTAAATTGACTTATAGCAGAAATTTTTAACTATTTGGAGAGCTTACTCGGAGGAAGAGAAAATCATTTGCTCTGAAAAGTTACATATAAAACATACAAAGTGAGCAAAGACGGATACTGAAAAAATTCCTGTTTTGTAATATCTTAAGTCAATGGCTTCAAAGCTCTGAACTACCAGGACAGTTACTAGTTACAGTTTGCTTGACATCTCTGAGCATGTTTGCTGTCAATTTCATGCCTCTTTTTGCTCAAAATACCGACTTTGCCAACGAACCAATGAAAAAGAAAGCAAACAAACAAAGAAAAGTCTTTCTGGACTGTAAAATGGTGATAGAAAATCAACTGAATGTTGCCCTGAAGAAGTGAACTCTATCCCTGCCTCTTCCACAGAACTGGTACATGATTATTGGGAAACCTGCTTTCTCTGATAGCATCAGGGGGTTGGCATGTTGGTAAAGGCTTTAAAGGGAATTTTTTTCCTATGATAATTATCTTCAAAGACACTGCAAATAAAATTTACAATAAATAATTATTGTAAGGGTTGGTTGTACCTGTTAAGTAGAAAAAAGTCTGGTGTTGCCGTTATTTTTCTGGTAAAGCAATAAAGCTCATTTCCAACCTTGCATGTTTATGCTGCAAGTTGATGTAGAAGTACAACGGAGCTTACAATGAACTGAATACAAAATACACCTCTACTGTTTAGGATTATGATTCAAATTTTAAAAAATCACGTATCTCTGGAACTATCTCTGCTCAAAAACAAACAAACAAAAGCCACTACACACAAAAAAAGTAATTTCTACGTCGCTACTTCAGAAAAGAGTCTTGCAGGCCCGCGGTAAGTCCGGCGGGACAGGGCGCCCAGGGCACGGCGGTCCCGCCGGGGGAGGCAGCCGGCCCGGCCCGGCCCGGGCTCCGAGCACCCCCGGCCCCGCTGACGGGACCGTTCCCAGCCCGAGCAGCGCCCGCCGCCTTCTGAAATTGAGACCACTTTAAACCCTCCCGGGGTGAGGAGGGACGAGTTTGAGAGCGGGGCGCGTTTGCCCACCTCTGCTTCCGCACCCAGCCCTGACCTCGCTGTGCTTGTGTTCGCCGGGCCCGAAAGCGGCGGTGGAAGCGGAACGCGCCCGCCAGGCCCCGCCACCCCACCCGCGGCCCCTCCGCCCGCCCCCCAAAGCCGCAGCTCCTCCCCACCCAGGCCTCCTCGGTCCGCCGGCAGCTCCCAGCCCCAGCCCGCCGCCGAGCCCTGCGCCCCGGCTGCCGCAGCCCCGCCGCTCCGCCTGACAGGGGCGAACAAAAGGCACCGCGTCCGCCCCCACCCCCGCCCCTTCCCCTCCTGGCGCCGGGGCCCGGGCGTTCCCGCGCAGGCAGCGCCGGTAGGAGAAGTCGCCGCCCCGCTGCAGCGACCCGCAGCCCTCGGAGCGCCGGCAGGTATCGGCCCCGCCAGGGGGATGCGGAGGGGAAGGGGAGGAGACGGGCAGGGGGCAGATTCCCTCCCACAAGCAGGCCGCACCGGGCCCGAACGCGCAGACTGCAGCGACCGCACCGCCGGCGGCGGAGGGGAGGGGAAGGGCAGGGCGGCGCTGTGCGGAGCTGCCCGCGCCCCGCGGGACCCGCCCNCGCCGCCCGCGGCAGCTCAGGCGCGCTCACCCTCAGGCGCCCTCTCGCCCCGCCGGGCTCGCCCCGGGCCCGGGCTGCAGCCGCAGGGCCTCCCCGCCCCAGGCCTCACCTCACCTCGGGCGGGGGAAGGACGCTCCCTTCCCGGCGGCCTGGCGAGGCTTTCGCTGCGTGTGCCGGGCAGAACGGTTCCCTTGGGCAGTGAGGAAAGCTGGCCGAGACTGGCAGTATAAAGGAGCATGGTTATGATGACCACCTTGGCCACGTTAATTAGTTGTCAGGTTTTCTACAAACCAGCTATTTAAAAACAACTTGGTTATATGCTCCACGTGTTTTCCCAGGCATGGGAGAAGGAGATTAAGCTAATCACTGTGAAAGCGTTAGAACAACCAAGTTGTATGGTTGAGGAGTATTCCTTAGAGCATTACTGTTAGCTGCCAGTTACACCAGCGGTAACACAAATATCAGCATTTGCACCCCGGGAATGGTGGCAGATTTTTTGCATTCAGGATGGGGCATCGTTGATTTTTTATAGAATCATTTCGGTTGGAAAAGACCCTCAGGATCATTCAGTCCAACCATAACCTAACTCCAGAACTAAACCATGTCCCTAATGGGACAACTATAGAATGGGAGGCTGAAGTAGTCTTATGCATGGACCATGCTCACAGAGCAGACAGCACCTGAGAATTGACCAGGGAAGGACTAGACGCTCTTCTTTCGGTCTTTTTTGTGATGATCTCAAATGTTACGGTGCTTTAATAGTATAAAACATCAATGATTTTTTTTAGGCTATCTCTAGTTTTTTATAGCACATGCTCACTGACATAATTTTTGCATCTTCTGGCCCCCTTATTCAGGATTTCCTGAAAGCCCAGATTTAAGCAATCTGACTTTCTATTTTATGTGCCCAACTAAAATACCCTAAAAGAAGCAATTTTTCTTTAAAGGGCTTACACTTTTTCAAAGCAGTGGAGCCTGGTGTACGTTTTGATTCAAGGGCCAAAGGTGAGGGCAGTCAAAATAATCAATTGTTCTGAAAACCTGGCCAAGAGTTTGTATAGTCGTGAATTTAAGCCTTTACACAATTGAGGTGTTTTCTATACTTTAATTTGCAATCCAAGCTGTAAAAACTTTGAAAATCTTGCATTTCTGTAAGACAGACTTCAACTATAGTATAGTTCTGTAAGTGAAACTTTCTGGTGGCAGTAAAATACAGTTCTGTTTTCAGATATTTCATACAGCATTAAGTGAATGTTTGGGTAGGAAAGTGCATTGCTTGTGTGTGTCCATCTAGGAGTCAGACTGAAGAATAATGAATAAAGTGACTGACATCATGACGACTGTAAGACAGAGGAAGGTTGGAAAAGGCACAGAAGTGGCTGAAGATCAGCCTTTGGAGGAGAAGAATGTGAAGTCTGGTAGGAAAATTCTGTCTGGTGGGTAATGAAAAGGGCTGTAACATTGCAGCTTTTTAGTAGTGTTAAGCTTTTATTATCTATTCTAAGCACAGGTTAGAACTAAGTATGTACCAAATACATTTTATACTTGAATATATATCACCAAAATTAATTGGATGAGACAAAGGGCATGCAAATTTCTGCATGTCAATCTCATCTCTGTGTTTAAATCCTCATTTAAATTGTTGAGAAGAATTTGTTTTTAATTTAGTATCAGTGACACACTATCGAATTCCATATAGCCATCATAGGTTCTTAAATTAATCCCAGTTCAAATCATAGGTAACATAAAAGAATTTGAAGACCTCTGAGTTGTACTTAAATATAAGCAGATTGCACGTGAAATCTGAATGTAACTGCAAACCCTTCCTTTTTGACTATAGGACAGGCTAGCTAGGTAAATTTCAGGGTAAATTTCAGAGACATTAAGTATCTTAATTTGAGGTTCTGTTTAAGTAATTAAATAGTGATAACATTTGTGTTTGGAATTATAACTTTGGAGTTGTCGAAGTTTGTTTGGTTTGTTCTTTGTAATCAACTTTTTTTAAGGGATGATTTGATTTCAACTCCAAATGTTTCCATATATGCAGTTGGGGGTGGATGAAAGGAAAGTTACATTGTTACTTTTACATACATTGTTGCTTCCACACAAGTACCCTTAGGCTAAATACAAAAAGGGAAACTGATCATAGTTCTCACCCAGCCCTCAGGTCTATTGAATTGTGTATTTGGTATCCACTACGTAGATGTCACAAACAGTATGAAATAACCACTTCAGAGAGATAATTCCAGATCACTAATATCCATATATAAGCCTTATATCAACATTAAACACATGACCAACCAAAAAATACCAGGAACGTAAGTGTACAATAAGCTGATTGAGCTACCTAGAAACGCAACCCTTCTTTCTCATTGTTCCACCTATAATCTTATTCTGATTTCAACAGGAGGTCATCTGCAATTCAAAGCATGACACCATTATCAAAGGCTGCTTTGGCTGCTGTTCAGTCTCTTTGTGGGTATTTAGTGAGGCTCTGAACCTTGAGTTGTAGTTTTTTTACAAAAACCAAGCAAATCCCCCAAAACCGGGCAGCCATTATGACATTCGAAGAATATTTTAATTTCTTACTTTGTGATTTAACATTCATCCTCTATTGCCTTAATTACAAAGGATGCCCTGGAGGATATTCCAATTTAGATTTACAAATTAGATATGGGTATTTATCTAGATTTGTGTTGGGTCCTGGTATTCATTTACCAGTTAAGGCACACCTTATTTCACTTTGCATGAAAATAAAACACTCTGAGTTTGCTATATGAAAAATTACAAAACACATCTCCATAAAGACCTCTTGAAACCCAGTGTTCTGTTACCTACAGAATGTAAACTGTACTAGCACAGACAATGCATAGATTTGTTTCCAAAATTCCTTTGAGTTGAATTATGTGTTTCACAATTACAGAGTGAAATATTTTTCTTCCAAGATTATACAGGTAGAAAGCTGTGGAACATACTCTCAATAACTTTTGGTGGAATTGTTGCCATCTCTCTGGGACTTCTTACTTCTGTTTATGTTGCCACACTCCATGAAAATGACCTGTGGTTTTCCAATATTAAGGTAACAGTCATTATCATAGTTTTATCAGTGCTTTCGTAGAGCATTAATATGAGTGTTAGTGGAAATTTCATTTATTTATGTATTTGTCTTTTAACTTGCTCAAAAACATAGAATATTGCATTTTTAAAAATTTAACTTAAAAAAAGCTGTGCTTCTCTTCCCACCACTTTTCAAATACTTGATCATTTCTATAAACGCCTTTCCCCAATTTTTCTCTGAAAGCATTGCTACACAGCTCCTACCTGAGTTGTAGCTATGGTTCTTCAAAACATTGGTCACTATCTAGAAAAGAATTCCAACAATCTGCTATATCCCTATGATCTTTTATCCAAAGCAATCCAAAACTGAACAAAATCCAGTTAAAATAAATGATATACAAAATCCTGGCATACAGTTCTTCAATTGTTTTTGTACTGTGATCTTGTAATACAGTTTAGGCGCAGTCTCTTACTATTCAATGCTAATTTTATATAATGTTACCCTAAATGCATGGGAAATTGCATGGGAAAATAATGCAGATGTACACATATCTAAATTTAACCAGAAGAAACAGGTGAGTCATTTTCCTTTTAGATGCCTAAATTCACTCTGTTAGGTCTATGTATTATGTTGTTCAAAGAGTACGTGTATTTAATTGGAATACTTGCACAGCAATGTCTTTCCTGTATTACGCACCTTTTCTGTCCGAGAAGCATTTCCATACCTGTATTAAAAATAGTTGGAACTCACTGAAACAATTACTGTTGTATTATACACATAATACTGTTTCATACCCACTGTCATCTTTCTTTGAATATATAGATTGTATATATATTGAAGGTACAACTTAGGTTTGCCTTTTCCTTCCAAAAGCAAGTATTGATTAATTTCACAGGTATGTGTATATTTTGAAGTACAAACAGGCATGGACTTGTGGCAATGTATCAACATAATGGATACAGCATTTTTATTCTGTTGAACTGGTACAGAGGGACACAAACTTCACTAAGAGCAGCAGGTCTGTAGTTGCAATTAACTTGCCCACCAATGCATGAAATGCTCATTTTATTTGGTAATTACTGTTTTCATTTTAAGTACACTGGAATGTCATTAGATATCAAAATTGAAATAAATCCCTCTAGGTATTTTTAGTCTGGACTCTGTTGTCTCTGCAGCTCTCATTTCATCCTGAGGAGCTGACATGATAACTAGTAACATTGGAACATGAGCAATTTCAGCCAATTTGATGGAAAGATTCTAAAAAGCATTAAGTTCATCTTCCAGCAGGCTAAAGGAGAAAGAAATGCAGATATTCTCTGATCTCACATTATACCTTCTTCAGTAAGATGATAACTCCACCAGATAAGGAATGTGGCTACAGTGCTAATATTAAACTGTTAACAGGAAGAGCTTTAATGAAATTTCACGTATTATTAGAGATAAAATGATCAGTTGTAACACAGAGCCGTAAGTGATCTGACTTCATACATACTCCTGCTTTTTGGAGCTATGTGTTCAGTGAGTGTATACTGTTTGTGTTTTGCACGTGCACACTCTCAACTTGCATTGTTTCTAAGGATATCTTCCCAAATAGAAGGCTATAGCTCTAACTTTATTGCAGTTTATTTTGTAAACATGTCCCAAGCAAAATTCAAAGGTAGTTTTAAAGATATTTCTCCAATTATTTTTTACAGCTTGAGACCAAACAGGTGGTATCCCCTGTGGTTTCTTTGCAAATACAAAGAAGGTTTGGGGATGAGTGAAGTCTAATCAAATTTTCTGCAATTGTCTGCCAAGTCAGACTCTGACTGTGCTTTCACATTGATTAACACAAATCTTTCTAAGGTTTTACTGTTAACTTAAATATAGTTTAGACTTCTTTTCTTGCCGGTATCCATATCAGAGAGTTTTGCGGCCATAAGTGAGACTATCAAGATAAGAAATCTAAACTGTATATTTTTATACACTTACTCTTAACTAGGCAGAAAAATAACACATTCAAATATATGTGGATGAGATAAAGTTGAAACAAAATACTGTTTTCTGGGTAGTATGTGAAGAGAAGACTGTGTATGAAGAGCCTGTGACATTTCCTGTGAAGCTGAGACAGGAAGGCTCAGCCTAACATCTGTAAAACAGTATAAAGGTATCTCTGTGCCTCTGTGTGTGAGTGGACGTTGTAGTATCTCTTGATGTATGCACATGGTTTCCAACATTTCTGAACTCGCTAATCTCATAGTTACAGCACATACCATATACTAATAAAAGACAATAATAGAATACACTATGGAACAATCTGAGATCCTGAAAAGTTATGTTGAAAATAAATGGAAAATTTGCCTTTTTCTCTAACATTTTATAATTTGGCCCAAGCATATATTTTTGCATGTATTAACTGAAGTTTGAAAGAGTAAGTTTTATTTTAATGCATACCCCACCGCTAATTCTCAGAAGGGAGGACTGTAGTCTGATCCTTGGCACACAATTATTGTATGCCTTGCTTAATGAAGTGCAGAGGTTATTTTGTTTTATTTTTATTAAACATTACATTTAGAAGAAATTGAAGCAATACTAATACACATCCAGTGTTTCATTAACCCTCATGATTTTGAAACATAGTGCGTCGCCACTGCTCTGTAACATGGAAAAGAAAATAAATTCTAAACCAGCTTTATTTTCATACATTTTAAATTCATAATTCAGTTACTCTGAATTGGCTCTAAACAGTGCAAATTTGAGGACTTTATGTTATGAACTCTGATATAAAAATAGTGTAACAACGTATTATACCTCGGAACCTTTTTCCTTTCTTCCAGTAAGCTACAATTAGATGATAGGAATTCATATGCAAAAGGGTATATATAGCTATGAAATTAACATAGTGAGATGTAAGAGGAGACTAGTTTTGTCATTTTTTTCTTTTATGTGGAGGTACTCCTCTCTTTGTATGCCAGTAGAAGGATGTCTGCAGTGTTTATCCGACACTTTTGCACTAGACAGAGGTTTTTACATATACCAATTTTCGTTCTGAAGAACTCATTGATATATGAACATCATGATGGCTTAGATACACAATTGTGCAGTTTGCCATTTGTATTCAAGCCTAAAAAACAAAAGTAAAAAGAGTTCATTACGCAAAGTCACGATTCTTAACTCCTAAGTAATTGAAGTCACAACTTGCACATACACTTGTGGTGATTTGCCTTTCTGTAATCTCAACTGCAGTTCATAGAAAGCCAGATCAGTTTTGGGTGTCTTCCAGCAATGGTTCACCAAACTAGAAAAACTGTTCTGTGGTTGTTGTACTGTTTTGTTCTTTTTTTGAATAAGGCTTTCACCAGTGCATTGGTTTCAGCTGCTGCAGTATGTGTGAATCTTGTTCTTATTTGCTAATAATAAATATCCCTGCTGTTATAAACTTGCTATGGTCATTGGAGAAAGATGTAATACTGTTTTCTTATCAGAAAAACAGCAAATGCAGATCTTGAGAAGTGCTTTATGCTATGGAAGAGGTACATGGCTGGTATTTTTTTTTTTAATCCCAAGACCTCCTGAAAGAACTACAAGACAGAACAAACGAAAAAGCAGAATACCGTGTCACACGGTCAGGAGCTGTGTTTGTGTACACTTCCAGCAGGGGTCACACAAGGTTATGAACACTTACCTTGACCAAACAATTTTGAAGAAAAAAGTTTGAATCTCTTATCATATGCATTAAAACAACAGAGATTTCTGTTTAGGATGGTGAAAGCCAAAACAGATTTCTTAGCCAAAAAATTCTTTCTCAGTTTTCTGAAAATTTTCTGGCACTACACATATAAAATCGCTAAGCTATTTTCAGTAATTTTCAATAGCAGTTTAGTGGCTGCTCCTCAAGTATAGTATCTTTTGGGAATAGGATGTACTATGAAAATAACAAAATGGGGCGGGAAGGAGAATTACATCGCCTCTCCTGCCAGCTCTTGTAAAACTTATTCAAATGCAAACTCTGGAGAAACCTTGAACAGGAATGAACCAAGGCCACATAGCGAATTAATACTGTAACACAAACAGGTAAACTTCAGAGCTTTCATTTGTTCTTCATCCCATCTTAGTAAGCGTTCAGACTACTGTAATTGAATTGCCTTTTAATAAAATTGCTGCTTGCAACAAGTCAGGAATAAAAATATCAACTTTTACATCTTTCAGACATGCAGGCTAAGAATCCTGGCATTCTGCCTCTGAAATACTTATATTTTCCCTTTTTACATTTTGAATATAAAAGAATGATTAAAATAAATAGGGAAACAGGTTAGCCAGCTAACTAGAACTCTGCAAAGTGTACACGTAAGCTGTAAAGAGAAGGAGGGCAGTCCAGTACTTCGGTGGTACATTTCCAAAGAAGCACCTGTTGAGTGGTTATGGGTACTTTTAGTCTGGATCCAAAGTCCGATCTGATTAGGAGCCGGGCCCTTCTAACAGCTGGGCATGAGGCTGACCAGCCAAGAGACGAGCACGAGGATTAAATACGTTTGCCAGAGGCATGATTTGCAACTGGGAACATTGACAGCGGCTGTCTGTGTTGAGTTTCTGCTTGTATGGTTGAAACAATTTTCAAATCTTTCTGATCTTAAATTGAACATCTAAAAATATTTTCAATTACACAAATTGTGTTTTAGCTTTGTCAAGAAAAGTAATTGGTGCTTTGCTTACGCTTTTCATTTATGGAAAAACTCAACTCAGACTTTGACTGCTTGCTCAGGATTCTGAATGACTTGGTTAAGGAGTTTGAGGCAACCTAAGCTCTAGAATTTTGCACTGCACTTGAGAGGAAAAGTCTTTTATGTATTTTTTTTGAATGCTTAATATTATTGGGATACAATCGCATAAATTGAGATCATATGCAACTCTCTATGTACCCTGGATGATCACGTTCTTTCTTTCCCTTGGAACAGTGGTAAGTTCTTTGTTAAACACTCACAATTGAATACACAGAAAGATAAACATGTGCTCGTACAATGCTTACCCATAAGTCTGTATGTTTTTATTGACAGGCAATACTAGGAAAAGTATAAATTGCTGTAGAACTGGAAAAGTATTGTGAGTGAATAAAACAGATGTTATCTTAGCATGAAACAGATGTAAAACTCACTAGTGTTTGTCTCATAAAGTATAGCATTTGGTTGAATACAGCTGGTGCCAGGATTACAAATTAATCATGTTTGAATGCATTTTTGCTAATTAGATCCCCCTCTGTGACTACTCTCTCCCCCTTAATAAATTCCAAATGTTAACATTCTTTTTTTTTTTTTTTAATGAGCACTTAGCCAATTTTTGGGTCAGAAAACTTTTCAGTAGTGATGAATTTGAAACTAGCGCTCGTTCAAAATCCAGCATTCTAATTTTGCTAAGTGTGTGGCTTTTAGTATTTACTGCCAATGTCAGATTCTTCTCCTGGTGTTATAATGATTTTTATGTCATAGAGCAGCTGGAGAGTTTAATTGTGAACTTACATTGAATCAGATGCATTTTTATCTGTTGATTTTTCTCAGACCAGAACTAATATTGGTTTAGTTTGTCAACAGTTGACTTCAATAAAACACACGTTTTGAGATAAGATTCTATACTGGGCGGTAGACGAGGGAGCAACATCGTTTTTTATCTAGCTTTATGTTAGCTCTGAAACAGTATTGATCCTGTTCCAGCAAAAGAGATGGGACTGTATAAGAAAGACGAAAGTCTTGGGATTCTATGCAAGGTTGCGTTAACCAAAATGGCATTCATAAAAATCTCAAAAGGGAGTAATATTCTGTTATTTCAGTAATGCTCTTTTTAAAGAAAGCTGAAGTAATAAGATCATCTTCAGAAATCTCTCTTGGATTTCCTAATGACTTGCTTACACTACATACAGGAATCTCATTGGATTTTCAAATCTGAATATAAACCTTTTCTGATTTACTGTTTATGAGAGATATTTGCTGGGATGTTTTGATATAAACTACTAAAAAGATCTCTAATAATAAAATGATTTTGTATAAGATGTCTATTATTTCTCTTCAGATTGGTAGTTCATGTAATCCTATTTTGTTAAAACATGTTCACCCAAAGCTCTGAATTTGTCAGATTTCATTAGGTCTTCACAACTAAGTTAATAAAAAGAGGTTAATTCCAAAGCGCAGATCCTGTGCTGAGAACAGTTTTCTCTAGGAGAGCTCTCATATCTCACTAGACTCCACCTGCTGCAATATCAGCCAAGAAAGAGGCATGGTCTGAGGTGTACCTAGTTTAAATAATTTTGACATTTTAAAATTAAAAATAATAAGTTTACCTACACCTAAAAACAAGTAGAGGACCACTTTTCCTTTAACCTGTAAGTGAAGTATGAGAGTGACGAACAGCTGACAGGCAGCAGAGTACCCTGCCAGCTGAAATCTCAGAATGGCATTATGGCGCAGCCCCAAGCACAGCACATTAAATTCGTTGAGCCTTAAGGTGGCAAATCCACAGAATGCTATGGGATATCTAAATCTGGAAGAAAAGGTTAAATGCGTAGAGCAAACATATGCAGTTTTAAAGTCCAGCTGTTGGCCACTGCACCTATCTAAGCATAGAATATTACAAAAAATAGTAAAAGATCTAAAATGTTTCTGAACAGCATATCTGAATTACAAAGGGCATTTATGTTTTGTCAGTTAACAGAGGCATTGATACATCAGCCATTTCTCTCTCACCCAAATTTCTCTGTATATTTTACCTTTATTTGAATGCACAAACCCAAAGACTCAAGCCACCATATAGGTTAAATTCCCTGATACAGCAAGAATTTGAATCGAAAGCAGCTTCACATGGTGGTGAAAAGAAATGGAAAGTTAATTTACTGTTGAACTTTCACTTGCAGGAAGTTGAAAGAGAAATTTCGTTCAGGACGGAATGTGGACTTTATTATTCCTACTACAAACAGATGATTCAGGCTGCTTCCATCCAGCAAGGTATTGTAAACTGTAAAGTAAGTTTTACTTCATGTTGGCAGCTGACTATTTTTAGTGTTTTTTCAAATTTAGTTGAGAACAAGGAATACTATAACTGTGAAAGACAGTGTAACAATTGTACTGGACACAGATTTATTCTGTTCATGCACCAGGGAACCACCAACTTATGAACATAATAAATTTCACAATGATACCTTGGTTTCTATGCCACACTTTCACATTCTGATGAAGGCAATCACTTTGAGGCACAACTTTTATACCTGTTAGGCTTTCAGCCTTGCTGATTTACTCATTATTACTTTCATTTTTATTCTTCTCTTGTTTAATTTGAATTACGAGCTATTTGTGGGAAAGGGCATTTTTTTTTCTTTATGCCTGGACAGCAGGTGACACAATGAGCAGCTTCCAAGTAAATCATATACAATGATGGGGTTTTCCTGTGACAGTCTCATGTTTTCTAGGTACTTAAATTGCTCCGTAGCAATTTTACTTATACTACACTTTTGTCAATATTGACATCGCCTGTGTTCAAAGTAGTGACAAGAGTGGTTCTTAAGATCCAGTATGTACCACAGATTCTATGCTAGGAACGCAAGTGTAAAAATAAATGGTTTATACATTACTAAAGGTACAGTACTTGAATTAGCACTCTACGTTCACATTCAAAGCAGGGAAACTGAAGACCTCAGAAGGTCATATTCATTCAGAGGTAATCCTTGACTCAAAGTTTGCAGTTTTTGATGAGAGATCCTAAAATAACCTTTGAAAAAAGTTATTCACTGTTCAAATGAAGGTGGAGGGGGGAAATGACAATCTCCTATTTCAATTTCTCTTTATCGTTAAGGTTTACATGGTTTAGTATATGACAATAAAACTGAATCTGTGAGGACAATTAACATACTTGAAAGAATGAATGTTTACCAGGAGGTGTTTCTCAGCATTCTGTATAGGATTCTTCCAATTCAGGTAGGCGTTTATTTATGACTTTAGATTGTAAGTGCATTATGAAGATTGCGCAGTGAATCACAGTTCCCCTTTTTAGTTATTTTCTAATTAGAAATATTCCTAATACCTCTGTAATTTGTAAAAGCAAAACCTAATTCATATTAAGTATAATATCCCCCATGAGTGTTTTATGTCAACATCAGTATTCTTGTGTTTTACAGCAGTACCTAGAGCCCGTTTATTTTTATATCTACACTTTGTTTGGACTTCAGGCAGTTTATGTCATTGCTCTGTATGTAACAAGCTGGCTTCTTAGTGGAACGTGGCTTTCAGGGTTGTTGGCAGCTTGCTGGTATATTACAAACAGGTAAGTAAGATTAAACATTCCATCATTCTAATATTGTACCTCATGTCAAAGGTAAGGCATTAAATCTTCAAATGCATGATTAATTGAACAAAACTCCAACTATAAGGCGTCTCTCCAGATAAGCCAGAAAATATGTTGAAATAATACAAAATAATCAGAAATTGGCTGACGTTTCAGACTAGGATTTTAAAGTTTCAAGAAGTTTGATTAGAAAATTTTGGCTTAAATTAGTCTCTAAAAGCAGACTACATCTTTCAGATGTATTTGGATCTCCAGAAGATACTGTCTTCTCCAGCCTAGGATCTCTGAGGTGCTAAAGACACCTGCATATATGCCCTTCAGGTTTCTCCTCGCTGCCCCACATCCAACCTCCAAAAGATGGTAATTGAGCTGGTCTAGTGATTTCTCACTTAAGAAATCTGAATTTGGAGAGCAAAATTAAAGAACTGCCTTTAGGCCAGCAGTAAGCTGGTGGTATGAAGCCAAGAGTGGTGACACAGGCTGTTATCTATAACTTCATCAAGGAAAAGACAGTTTCAGTTCTATCAAAATGCTTTGATATGTTAATCAGCAGCTGTAAAGAAGTTTATCTGCAAGCATTTCCATTACAGAATAGTTGTAGGTATATAGTGGTAAAACACTTCTTTCTCCTAAGATGAAAGTAGTTAAAAAGTACATGCAATGTGGAGTGGTTTACATGTCTATTTCACGGGGTCATCTTTTCCATGTGCACAATATTTGGAACAGATTTGTTTCGTCAATCTTTCTATTAATTCGCAAACAATGGAAGCTTGTTATCCTTTATGCAAATAGAGTAAGTATATAAATTGGTTTGGATAAAGACTTCCTGTCCAGGTGAAGTACATCTGAGGATACTGAATAGCTCCATTTCAGATGCTTTTCCTCCAGTTAAGCACATCTCAGATGTGTTATTTACTTTGCTTTTTAGCAAACATCTTCTTTATGCAAGAAAAAAGGGAATTATTTTGGTTTTAACTTCTAATTCAAGTTTTGTAAATGACTGCGCTTTGGGGAACTTTTACTAACTTCCATCACATACCTTTTATGGTAGGACATTAAAAAAATGACCAGAAGTTTCTAACCATTTTAGTGATATTCAAATCCAATGCAGTGGGATCACAGTGAAGAGATTGATATCTATTTATTCTTATGTGTGCTTTTTACAAACTAAAAAATGAAGTAAAATTACCTGTGGCCTGAAAACTCCACATGCTGGATTTTGGGAGTGCTTTTGTTTGGGTGTTTGTTCATTTTTAAATTATCCAAGCTGTGCAAACATTTGAGGTACAGAAACAATGAATGACGTGCAGAACCTTCATAATCATATTTTTTTCAGAGTCAAGCATGTTGAAGGAACTAGAGTGTAAAGCCTCAATTTTTATCAATAAGTAGTTGAAAGATGCCTTTCATTGCAATCTCTCTGTCGCCATGTTGGTGTTTTATATGTTTTAAATTTATGAAACTCTGTTTGTTTTGTACAGAGTAGATACTACAAGAGTAGAATTCACCATTCCTTTAAGAGAGAACTGGGCACTACCATTCTTTGCTGTTCAGATAGCAGCCATCACATACCTACTCAGAACTCACTTGCAGCCTGTTCAAGAAGTGAGTATTTCTAACAAGCATGACACAGTAAAATTAGTATTAGAAAAGCGCCTATAAAACTTAGGACAAAATACTTATTAAGCGTTTATAGCAATGGACATATACACACACAAATCATAACACTGAAAACATTAATCAGATGAGCCTTCTGTTAGTTCAGAGGTAGTTGGAATACATATGCCCACCAATGGAAAAAAAATAAAGGTAAGCTCTAAAGAGTACATGACAACACTACTGTGTATTTAAGAAAACATAAGAGACTAATATAAAGTGGGCAGCAGAAAAGCTTGTAAAGAACAAGGATTAAAGATTTTCTTTCAATTTCATTTGTTTTACAAATACAGGATGTTGTCCTTATCTGCAAGAATAAAAGCAAATTGGTGATACAGTCTTTGACAAACAGTTCTTAAGTCATTACTCCTCAATTTGTTCAAGTAACTGCTATTTATAGCATAGTAAAACGCGTATTGCATGTTAATCTATGGGCTGAAACTATTTGAGATCTTACCCTTTTGTTGCAAGTGCTATTACAATTGTAAAATACAGACATAAATAAAAGAACCTGTAACTCTGAAAAAATTTTGTTATTCTCCAAGCAGTTATGCAGATAAAAAACTTATATTAATGTCTTAAAAATTGATTTAAAATAAAACCAAAATAAGATGGGACGGGGATTTATAATTTATTTATTTTTCATTAAGGTAACTGTAAAGTTAAATAAAACTTCTTTCTCTTCTTCTAGAGAATGACACTTATGGCTGTATTCATATCAACATTTCTCTTTAGCCTGACATGGCAATTTAATCAGTTCATGATGCTGATACAAGCGTTGGCATTATTCATACTGGACTGCTTTGACATGCTTCCTACAGCAAAGGTAAGATCACATTTGGAAATAACCAAACTTTTTTCGGCATCCTCAGTCTGTCCCAGAAACATGGTGCAGATGCCTAAAGTAATACAGATTATACACTGTGCTGCTTTGTGCTTTTAAGTAATCGCAGTGTATGTACTGCAAGTGTAAAAATTAATAAACAGAACAACATCACTTCTGATTTTTTTTCTGCTGATTTTATTTCACTTCGTGTAATTACTTCTATTGTTGTATTTTTGTCTAGTTTTGTTTAGGCACAGCTATGTTTTGGCACTATTAAGGGGTTGCTTTTAAAACCATCATAGCAGTTGGTCTAATAGCACAGCTTAAGCACGTCCTCTGGAAGTGGGCAGAAAAAAAAAACATCGCAGAAATCGTTTTGCCTAAGTTGAAGTCATAACAATGCATGAATTTTGTCTCAAGTATCGTGCATCATTGTTTGAAAGTGAGGTGTAGGCACCATACCACAAAGAGAAGGAAGATGGACCAAATTGCTCAAGAGAAGCAGTTTTCTTCTGTACATCGAAATTCACCCCAAAATAACAGCATTGACGCTGATATGTTGCTGAATTGAATAAGCCAAAAAGTAAAACAAGTGTTACTAAGAAAATAAGGGATCGTTTATAGTGAATTTTTTGAAATAGAAATATACTACAGAGGATGAAAACATTGTCTTTGAATTTAATCTCACTGTGAAGTTCTACTGAGATGATTTTAGCCCTTGTAAAAGCTTACACTAGTTGAAAAAGGTTTTAACGTTAAGGAAGGTTACAGTAGGATGAAACGTAATTCATATTCATTTCATGTTAAATTTGAAGCAGACTTGAACATTAGTGGTTGTATTAATTTAACTGTGAATGCGCATGGTGGCTGCATATCAAAATAAATGTGGTTTATTCAACAGTTTCTAAACTCTTTATTATATCTGCAAGTGGAAAATGAAGTTCGCAATTAATGTCACTAATCAGCTACCTTAAAAGTTGGCAAATTACCAGCTTCATCCTGAATTATACTGAAATGGTCATGCTGTACCACTCTTGTTCCACATTAATTTTAAAAAAAGTTCTCCTTAAAACTGTTGGAGTTTGTTGGGCCATTTGATACCGATTTACACCACTCTGTAATATGAGACTGAACTCAGGTTGTTTGTGCCAGGTATGTTTTGGTACCACTTTATCAGAAAATCAGCTGGCTTTTAGTGTTTGCATTCAGTTTAACATTTGTAGTAGTTCAGCATAACTCAAAGAGTACTATGCTAAACTATTATTTAAAAGATCAGCTGATGTTTGATTACTGAACTGCACTGAGCCGTAACTCTTTAGTCAGAAAGACATTAGAGAAGCTACAGAAACAATTCTTTGACCAATGAAAATAAAAAAACACCTTCTAAATATTAAGTAATTAATATTTTCCTCACTCTGCAGTTAATGTATCTGCTTTATTATAGCATCAGGCTCTCCTAGGTATAAAACAGGCATAAAATATAATCTAACTAGTTCAGGACATAAATATAGGGAGGATATAGTAATGGCTGTAAGTACGATGATTTAGTGCAAGATGATACATTTTTAGTAAGAATAATTGATGTTTAAATAAACTATAAAACACATTCAAAGAAAAGCAGCTATGACTGTAAAGTTCTGTAGGCATAAAAATCTCATTATTGTTACAGGTTATGTGGCTGTATATCATTCAGATTTCTGGATTACTTCTGGTCTGTGTCCTACAGTTCTTTAATTCTATGATACTTGGATCATTACTTTTAAGTTTTAATGCTTCTGTCTTGATAGCAAGAACAATCCAGGTAGGTACCGAAATATTTCTGTAGTACTAAATGAAGAGTGTGATATATAGAGATAAATGAGTAATTTCTATGCATTATAATTTTAAATTACTAATAGTAATTAAAGGAATTACCATAGCGTAAAGCAACAAAAACATTGCATGATCAAATAATGAATTCAATTATACTAACTACAGCATAGCCAAGCACATCAGACACCATAATTCTGTGATTGCTATTAACATTTATGATTGTGCAAGCTGCAGTGTTAGATCCTGCAAAAAAATGCATAAATGGACTTTAGACCTGTTTCAGCAGCACTTGTCTTGTAGTTATGGATCTGCCTCCAACAAAATATTCTGTGTGAACTAGGCACATATCACATTCAGTTTACTGAAATCTTTCGTTTCTTTCAAAGATTAGGAGGCGTTTTTCCTGGTTTTATAATTCTCTTTTGTCTGATACTGGCATTGATGACAGCCTCTAATTAGAATATATGAACTTACAGGGCCATTCCTGATATCTCTCACTCCTGACCTTTAAAAATCAGGACTGTGTTTTTTACAGTCAGACAATGTCTGCACCTCTTCCAAGTTGCCTGTGAGCAGCCAAAGAACCATGCTCAGATCTGGAGCTTTGAACCGGAAAGCTGCTCAAAATCCTGTCAACTGACAGAGCCAGAA
Organism: Pampusana beccarii; assembly: GCA_013399365.1. Taxonomy (NCBI): domain Eukaryota; kingdom Metazoa; phylum Chordata; class Aves; order Columbiformes; family Columbidae; genus Pampusana; species Pampusana beccarii. The sequence goes on from VWYH01006461.1 coordinate 950,531, forward strand.
GACACCTTTGCCACATTTAGATGAAAGGTCTAAAGAACAGATATTTCAAAAGGCACACAATGCTATTGAAATTAGGGGAATCCTGGAAAACAGCCACAGGTGCACCGGGTGCCAGCAGTTGTGTAGATGTAACAGGGCTGCCTCTGAAGGACAAGCTGCTTGGCTGGTTACAGAATTCCAACAGATCAACGTGCTGGCGAGTTCTTATGACACTGTCCTTTCAGTTTTGTGGAAGAAATATATCTTCATTCTGGATACTTGGTTATGTATACATTTTTGCTTACATGAACCTAATACAAATTTGATCCTGATCAGGCCTAGCAGATAAGAGATCTGAAACAGTCTGTGTTGCTTTTGTTCTAAACACATACAAGTGTACTGAAATATTAATATTTTGTTCCAAATACATACAAAAAAGTACTGAAATAATAATATTTTCTTCTTTCTAGAAAAACCTAAAGAAGGGCAGCTTGCTTAATAGGCTTGGAAAACTTATCCTCCATGTACTGTTAGTCATGTGGTTGACTTTCCTAATAAATAAATTCATCAAGGTAAGCATAAAAATTTTAATATAGAAACTTACAACAGCTATTTGTTAATCGTCTCCAGTAATGTCATTAAATAAAAATTGGAAAATTTGACTGCATTTCAGAGACTACTGCATTCCTATACTGCTGAGCATTTGCGAAGCTTTTCTTTGAGTTTACTTTGCAATGAATGCAGTTAGAAATGAATACTTATAAAAATGTTGTAGACCATACCATACTTTTATTTCTTTTTGTGCACAGAGGTATCTGCAGACATTAGTAACAGTAACACCTTTTCTGCTTTTGAGTTTTAGTCTCTTCAACTGATCTATAGCAACAGATTAAACTTTAGTACACATGGAAATTAAAAGTATCACAGTAAGATATGATAAGTCATTGAAATGAAAAATACAGCTAAAAGCAACTTGTCCTGGATAGTCTTTATCTGTAAACAAGAAACTAACCCTAATAGTCTAAAAAGTAAGTAACTTGCCCTTTGGATCACAGGACCGTAATTACAAATTGAATGCTTATTTGGTTGCAAAGCACCCTGTCTCAATAAGTCTGTGTTGCTTTACAGTTTCGTTTAAATGATGAAAAAAATGTTTACTGTGTGCAGCTTGATTTTTTGATACTCAAAATATAATTTCCTTTCTTTTTTTCCCCCTTTCTAGAAAATTCTTCATCTTGAGTCAGATGAACATATATTCAAATTCCTGAAAGCAAAATTTGGATTTGGGGCAACAAGGTATGATTTAGCTGCAATTTTACTTTTTTGTATGACTTCATTAAGTGAAGCCTGAAGGTTGTTGTTCGTTTCAAATCTTGGTAATGAATCATGGATTTTTACCTCATGTTTATGTCATACATTTTCTTTCATAATAATCTGCACAACTGTGGCTTTATAATTGCTTGAGAAAAAAGGAAACTGGTCCTTTTTGACATCAAGTTATGAAATACATGATGACAGGGATTACTTTTTTTTCTTTAGAGATTTTGATGCTAACCTGTATCTTTGTGAAGAAGCTTTTGGATTACTACCATTAAATACTTTTTCAAGACTCTCAGATACACTGCTTTTTTACGTCTACATCTTTGTTCTCTTCCTGGTGACAGTAGCAGCTGTAATTGTTGCCTTTCGGAACCTCAGGTAAAATGTGTTTAAAAATAATTCACATTTTTATCCATTTTCTCTTCTTCAGCAGGCTAAGGAACTGACAGTTGAGTACAGCAGCATACAGTATTACTTTCCACAGGTACTAAGGAAACAGTAGGACATGTAATAGAGAGGTCAAAATAATTAACTTCCTATTAAAGCAAAAAATGTAAAGGATTTAATGAGACTAAACAAAGAAACATTCTTCGCTAGATTTCTTCAAGCTCTTTGCTGTTGAAGTTATGCAGTGTGTGTAGGGCTGGTTGACTGAGGTTTTTTTTAGGGGGGTGGGAAGCAGGGGAAGGGTGTCTATATAGAAAACAATGTTAGTTTCTTTAGTTCATCCCATTTTCCCTATGCAAAGCACTCCCAATTAAAGATTTCCCTGGTGATACCCTCAGACTGCCCAGAAATGAGCTGGGTTGGTCTGTACTGAACTCCGTGTGATGTGTGGGAAGGAGCAGGAGTGCCAGACTGCAGCTGTGCATCACTGAGCTGGAGCTGAGCTGTAGGATTTGGAGTAAACTTCTCAGTTTTACATTTGTAACTTGGGCAAAAGTTAGAATGGGTGATATAAAGCTAGATCAAGCAAAAATTCAAGGAGTGTCACATAACTAATGCCACTCATTGTGGATTTGGTGGAAAACAGCATGGAACAGGGAGAGAGAGGACCTTAAGATGTTCCAAAACTACGTTATAATAATTGTGAAGTCATAGTCGTCTATAAGGCATTTTTGTATTATTCAACCAGCCTCTTAAACTCACTGCATCAATCCTTTTTAAAAACAAATACAAGACTCTGCAGCTGTTATTTTCTGTAATTCAAAAGGTAATCCCAAACATTACCCTAATTTTTAACACTGACTAGTTATCTCAACTATCCCCCACTCAAAAAAATGGAGAAAAAACCCACACATGTAAGCAGCTCTCCATATACATTCACAAGAGTAGCCACATCAAGCAAGAACCAGCCTTTTCAGCACATCTTTTCTATAATCTTACTTTCAATCTACAGCCTTAGGAACATCCGGATACACCAGCACTGCCCCACAAAACACAGTTAAATTCTTCATGCTCATCTGAAGCCCTGTGAACCCTGTGGGAGTAGCTCTTTCAAGCAATATACAAAGCAATTTTATCTCGTTCTAGAACAGCCTGTTTAAACCCACTGCATTTCCAGAAAACCAGACATGAAAATAAATTCCTGATGCTGCACCAAGTTGGTGCTATGGGGCTTAATTATGTCATAGGTGTAACAGGAGATTGCGGGCTGATAGCAGTGGTATTGCTCTTAGCATTAGAAGGGTTAAATGCTTTTTAAAAGACAGACGACTATATGAAATGTGTTACAGAACTGACTATAACACTTTTTTTTTCTTCTGTTTAATTAGTGATTCAAATCAAGTCCAGTTCATGGAAAAAACAGAAGAATGCACAATAGCACTGAAGCCTGATGCTGCTTACAACTTTATTCACACAGTCCTTTTTGGATGTCTGGCATTCAGCACAATGAGGTATATTTTAAAAAATTCTACTAAAGGCTTTTTTAGGCAATTGACTTTATTTTGATAAGAGTGTCAAATATACTGACCACAAACTGATAGGATCATGAACCTTTCTCTCCTGGCTGCGTTTCTGCTTGTAGATGGAGACATTGCCAAAAAGAATGTTTGGAAGTTTAGGAACAGAGGTGTTCTCAAGAGCACATAGCAAAGTGTGAAGTTAATCTTTTATCCAGTTATTTCAGCATCCTGAAAGTCCAAGAAAGCTATGTTCAGAATTTCTCTAGCATTCTTATTGACACCACTTAGCAGAGCTCCAGATGATCAGCAAAAACTTGTCTGTATTCTTCCAGAATGAAATACCTCTGGACATCCCACATGTGTGTATTTGCATCTTTTGGCCTGTGCAGTACGGAAGTGTGGAAACTCATCCTGAAGTGTATCCATCTCTACACACCACAGAGGGTTAGCACTACTCTTCATGAAATTGGGTTTTGCCCCATACCTAAGCCAAATCAAAACTCAGATTTAAAAGACATCTGAAATGAATATTTTTTGTAGTTCTCTTAAACTGGATCTCTTTGAAGTACATTTGTATAAATTTAGTAAGTAAAATGTATTTTTAGTGGTTTATATATTAAACAATTCTATTTGAATACACTAGATGGCAATATAGATGTGGTGATGAAAAATAACTACAATTTTACTAAAAAAGTCTATCACCTTATTAAGAAATCATCGGAGGTCTGAGAAGACCTTTACAGTCTCTTATACTGAATGATACGGTATTTTCCACTTTCTAGAAGATAGATTTATTTCTATATACTTAAATCTATCACTTGTGGTGGGTCTGTAATAAGGGTTTTACTTGAAAACAAGATCAGAACGTGGTTGTAAAATTAAAACTCTGTAAATTGCACCACATTATAAATATGCTAGATATCATTAGATTAAAAATTAAGTTTATCCAAATAAGTGTTTCATCGGAATAACCAATTTTTTTTTGCAATTTCTTTTAGACACATGTGATTAAGTATTCTATACCAATCATTACATTACTATACATTTCATATAAGGTAAGAGGGTTTTTTTCTCAATATTTTGGCATTTTTTTTAGTTGCATGGAATTTTCATTTTCTCAGTAAGTGATGTTGTTTTATAAATAACTGCATAAATTGCATAGAAGATTTGTAGCTGAATTTTAAAAATTGGCATAGACTGTGAGGTGCAAGTACCTTTGCACATACAAAATTGTATGTAAAGGATCAGTTGGGCTCATTTGACCTGAAGTAGTTGTCCATAGATACAAATGTTTGTCTGATTGTATATGTAACTTACCACATGTGATTTACATGCATAATTTTATGGAAATTTAAGTTGTCTGGTTTGGTTTTAACCAAGTTGCAGATAAATACAGATTGTGATATTGTGTAATGATTAATTGTACGAGCAGAAATAATCATAGTGTTCTATACTGCTCTGCCTCATCTCGTATGTTTTGAAGTACAGAACTGTTAAACTAGTCAAGTACTCATCCTCAGTCTGTCCCAGAAACAAATTATTATTATTGTCAAATATTTAAATGTAAATACAGAAAACATATTTAAAATAAGAACATGTACAAGATTATTAGTCTGTTGGTCCATCATTTCAGTCAGATTTAGAACATTAATTTAATGGGCATACCATTCTTTTAATCTGTATTGACAAAGACAAAAAATTCTAATGTTATTCTAATGGAGAAGTTATTCCTGCAATACCTACTGTGAGATGAGAATATTTCTGTTAAATAATTAGTCTCAGAGAAACGCAAGGTAAATTTCATTATTAAAGTTAAAAAGGTAGTAGTAAAGCGTAACAGTTAAGAAAGCTGCTAACAGAGTTCACTCTGGAAGTCTGTTCCCCTCCCTTAAAACATTGAAATAAAAAGCCAAAAAATACTGTAACAGTTTGTTTAGTAAAGTTACACTGATGTATTCCACTTAAATTTTCTTATTATTCTGCTAGAGGACTTTTTAGGACAATTTTTTCTACTGGTATGCTGGTTAGGGAAGTCATTTAGCATTTTCATCATCTCTGAAAACAATAGAAAATGCCATTTCTTTTGACATGGGTGATGCCAAGAGCATAGATAGCCTAATGTGACAGATCAACTGGGAATAATTTTCCTCCCACTCTTTATGAGCAGATGTGAAGTTCCTAAATCCTGTCAGATTCAATTCTGAAGTCAACAGAAGTCACTGATTTTCATAGGCTTTAGATTAGTCATTAGTTGTGCTCAGTCTGCCTGGAAAGCCTCATTTTTGTGCTTCTTCTGAATTTTATTTTTTTTTACATTAAAAATACGATTTTCCAAAGTGCTCAGTGGGAATAAAGCAACACACCATCTCACAGTGCTTAAGTCAGTTCTTGCAGTTCAGCTACCAGAGGAGTGGCTGTCTGCGTGTGTCTTTTCTGCAATGCTGCGAGCGCTGGTGCTCCCTCAGGAAAGCAGCCTGCCTGGCAGAGATACAGCTTGTCACCGCATCCCCTGGCAGTGTTTGGGACAGAGAAAGTATCCATTGCTTCTGTGAGAACGTGGTTTTATATTCTATCTCTACCACCTTCAGAAACAAACCAACAGTGCAAGTAGATTTTCATCACAGAGACCTACTTATCTTTCTCCTTTCCAGATAAGAATTTATCTGTTCATGCACTGTGATGGCTCAGAGTGCATATTCAGCACAAAGCTAACCGGTCAGCATGGCTAGTTTTCTTGAAGTAGTAGTAGGGAAATTTTGTATTTCATTCTGTCACGGTTATGTTTGTCAGAAGAACTATTCTTTAATGCCATTCCTCAAAATAGGAGTTTTATGGGATTATTAATCTAATCCTGAATAAGCTAATGGAAGCCTCTTTTGAGGCATGTGGTTACTACAGTCCCAAATACATCACTTGAACAAAATTTATTGAGATACAGATGCATCTACAATACTAGCTATCTTTCCGATTTCAGGTACAGTATGTTTTGAGACCTAGAAGACATCTATATTGGAGTCCTATAAGACATCTATATTTCCATTTACACAAGCTGTCTTCATTTAGCAAACATCTTTTAGATGAAGTGAAAGTGCTGAAGTGTTTCCGTGCTTACTTTAACTGTGCTGCAGATAGCACAACACATGTATATAATGCAGTACTAAATATTATTTGTTTTGCTTCATGCTCTTTATAAATAGGCTTCAGCTGTATCTGTGTCCACTGCATTTAACTTCTTAACAGAATAATACCCATCAATTTGTGTTTGTATGTCAGTCATTCCTAAATAAATTACAAATACTTCCTGAGTCTAGCAGGTCTATAGTTCCTGGTTTTACCAAATAAACTTGATTTTTCTTTGCTAGTAAACTATCCATTCATATAATTTCTCAAACTGCACTTTTATCTTCATCATGGCCAAGTCCTTTTGCTCCGAACCTATACATTTATTGGAGCACATAACGCAACATATAACAATGATGTGAGCAGTCTTCCTGTATGTGCTGTATGTATTTATCCTTTAAATCTAAAGTTTGTAAGGCTGACAATCTGTAGAAGAAATGGCAAAAGAAAATGTCATATTTATTTGTAATATCTAAATCTAATCCTGTTTCTCTAGGGAGACTCTTAATTTTCGTTCTTAGGCCAATAGTAACTATAAATAATATAGTAGTACTTGCTTTTCTCTTAGACTTAGAGGCCAAAGAATTAATGCTTTTACTTTTTGAATTCAAAATAAATATCCTTGTATTTGGGAAGTACTGAACTCCCATAATCATCAGTGGACTGTTCAGCGCCTCCAAGGTTGTGGCTGGAACAATGGTTTAACTCTGCACTTTTTAGCTAGAGTGAAAAATACGGTGGGGTTTTTTGTCAGGAAAAGCTGCAAGCTCTTATAAATCCCTGGGTTCTTATCACAGGCATTGAGTTAAAAATTGTGTATATCCTACATATTTAGGGATAGTAAATATTAATAAATCGAAGTACACTGAAAACCCAAAGCACACCAGATATTCAATAAGAAGCTTAAGCATTGTTATACTGGATGAAATCCATGATCTTCAGCCAGAGGGATAAAAATAATGTGAAAGTAAAAGCTGAAATCTTTCTGCAATATAGAGAGTTGGGATGTTTTCACTCAGAAGGTGTTTAATTTTGCTCCTGAAAGTTAAAACATTGTCTTACATCCACCAAGGAGCTAGGGTAAGGGAACAGACACAGCATTAGTACCTAAATCTGCTAATAATTCCATTTCTTCCTATAGTCATGTCATCAAGTTAAGAGTTTATTATTTCATTTGTTTTTGTAAATTGTAGGACTTAGTGTTATTTTTCAATGAGTAATTGCATACCTTAGGAAAAGGATTCCCCATTAGCAGTTTAGAGCATGCCACCTTTCTATTTTCCTGGCTTTTTGGTTTTGATGCGAGTCAGCAATAACATTCCATGTTATCTTTTGCTATGCAAGTATTCTTTAAGACTTCTGGAAATTACAAATCCTGAAGATTTTTCCAGTCCAGAACAAAATCCCCACATAATTCTAGTTTTAGTGAAAGAATGCATATTTTTCTAAATAGCTCAGCAGCATCACATTCAAATTCCTTCTTAACTCTTGGATGGCTATTACCTAAATTGGATGATTTATGGCTTTTTAGATTGTGAGGTAGGTTTTCTTACACTTTTTCCTATGGCATTTCACTTTGCCAGCAATTTCTATTATCTAAAGAAAGCAGGTTTGCAATAGGTTTCACCATAACATCCTCTGTAGTAAAGACTGATGCAAAGCAATCAGTCATTACATTGCCATTATCTCTCTTAATTGCTCCCTTTTGTCCCTGAATATTTACTAGCTTAAACAACAAGAAACCCTTAAATAAATCTTTGTAAGCTTTTTTCTTTTTTGAGAGGGTTAAGCTTTCCAGAATCAGCTTCCATCCTTATTTCTCTCCTCCAAATTCGAGTTGTGTGTTCCTTGTCTTCAGTAAATTTTGGAATGTTTTCCCCCAATAATCTATTGGATGTTGCCATTCAGTCACACTTTTTCTTCTTTTCTTCAGTGGTTCTCTGTTAATTCAAACTTCTGAAATGCTATAAATGGCATCCACAGCACATCTAATGATTTTAACTTTTGATACGGATTTCCCACCTTTTTTTATATAGTTGCAATTTGCCTTTCCAAACTTAAATGTTAATTCATGAGGCCTTTCCTTCTGTATTCATAGGCGTTATGTGATGACTTGGCTGTTACATATTGAACTGTTACATGATGCCTCTTTATCTTGTTCCTTTTCTTAAAGCTTTATATGTCAAGAAATAAATTAAAACATTAACATTCGTCATACAGTCCAGGAAACTGAAAAGGTTCGCTTGTAAAGTAGATACAGCGCACAACAATCATATTTGGTGTCAACTTTTAGTTTCCCATTAAGATAAAAACTGATCTTAACTAATAGAGTTCTGCAGACCTCCCATGGGATGTGCGCCTGAGAAAAGCTGTTCTTCTCAGGTTCACCACAGTGGGTAATTCTGTTCCTTCTGGTTATCTGGCAGGAGCTACAGATCTCAAACTCTGAAACTGTGTTTTCATACCCCAATGGCAGCCACGTGTCCTTCCTGAGAAGGGAAGAAATGCTTATGTCTTGCAACTTATCCATGAGCTGGACAAGATCAGTTTCCAGCTAAGAGAAAATAATGTTTCAACATCCAGAACTTGTTTTAATCATTCTATCTCCAGTTTGTTTTATTTTATTTTCATTATAGTTCTGGCCAGGAATAATGGATGAACTGTCAGAGCTGAGAGAATTCTATGACCCAGACACTGTGGAGCTGATGAACTGGATTAAGTAAGAGGATTTTTTTCTCTATTTAAGTTAAATGCTATTTGTGTAGATCTAATGTTCTTAGTTATAGTGTTGTCCTTATTTTGTCACAGCTCATCAGTGATCTCTGGTGACCCATGGAGATAGTTGAGGATAAAGGGGCTATCAAGAGGTTAGCATATTAACAGCTGTGGAGAACAGTTATATGCAAGGTCCCCCAGACTGCTCTGGTTCCAGTATGGTGCTGCTGTATTGCCCGGGCATCAGGGAACCAGTTGACTCCATTGCTCCCATAAGCACACTTAGTTTTCCCAGCTGAAAGAGGTCAGCTTGGAGGTATCAAGCTTCTTCCATCATATTATAGCTACGTCTTTACATTAATAGATCTTCGCAGTGAAATAATTTTATTTTTATTTTTCCCCCCAACCGGGTGTCCTCCTCTTTTTAACTTTATAATTTCAAACAGCTTGGATGTAGAGTTTTAGGGCTGGAAAATTTGTACTCTACAGTTTGTTTCTTGAACTTCAAAACAGTTGGAACTGGTTATATTTATTAGAATTAATACCAATATGTGTTCTAAACTGTAAACAAAATGTTTGTAGTTGAACTTGAACTAGCCACAGCTAAGCATAGGTGCAAAGTCTCTTTCAGGAGTACAAATTAATAATTTCAACCCCACCTTACCACTGCTGTTTTCACACAGAGCACAGGAAGCTATTTTTTTAGGTGGAAATAGTTCGGAATACTGCATGTAGAATGTCCCGAGTAAAAGGGCCAGGTAGGATGTTCTGTGTAGGATGGTAAATTTAAGTGATATGTTCTTTATTAACATGTAGGAACCACTTGAAAACTGATTTGTAAATCTGAATTTACTACATTTAGCATTGAACTGTTTGAAGTATTTCCTTGGAGCCCTGTATTGTGTTTTCATACACAATAAACTTCCGTGAAACTGGTTGCCCAGCTTATTCTACCCATAGCAACATATTTACACTGCATAATGTTTTATTTCTTTAATCCATAACCTAGAAGGAGTAATTTAAAAATAAAATATATTACAAGCCTTCACTGACTTATTTTGAAAGCAGGCCATGTTTTTCTCCATCATTTAGAGTCTTAGCAGCCGTATTGACACGTTTTTGTGACTGATGTTTACCAGCCAGTTCCATTTAGCACTACTGTTTTATTAAAAGACGGTAAATGTCTGATAGTTCAGGTCTCCTGTGTGCAATATATGGAGTTATGTATAGATTTATACATAAAATATGCATGTGGAGTTATTCCCAGCCATGAACTAGATTTGACTGGATCCAATGAGAATAATTTTTCACATGTTCTTAGTGCTGAAAATGCTAAACTGGTGCTTATCCTCTTTTTGTTTTAAACTGTGACAGACAATTACGGGGAAATTTTCTACTTAGAATTTATTGTGTTTAGAAATATTCATGTAAAGAAGAGTTGATTATCTATGCTTTAAATACAAGTCAACAAAATTTATGGTTTCTTGAAATAGGACAGATTTTCTTAAGTTTCGATATATAAGAAAGGCATTTTACTATAGTAACATTTGATAGTTCTGCTGTAGTTAATGATCTGTCAAGGTTGGTGTCAGGAACTCATCATTCATTATTAAAACTCAGTATGAGAAAATCTAATTTGTCATGTATAGCGGTGAATTAGGAATAACTCATCTATGTTACCATCTCTCCAGAACAAGAAAACCTTTCCATCTGCCTAGGTCCAAATGCATATTACCCTCTCCAAAAACACAATCTGAATAACAGCCAGCTGTTAGTCTGTCCACTGTGAAGTGTCTGCAGATGTATTTTTTACTCTTCCCCTTACTGAAATTACCACAGCGTCTTGGGGAAGATATACTAGTTTGTATCTTTACAGTGAAGTTACTATTAGTATTGGGCTGCATCTATTGCAGAGTGCAATTTTTTACATAATGATCTTGCATATCCCAGTCTCTTGCATTTTCCTGCCCACCACCTCATTTTCTTAGCTTTTTTTTTAAAAGAAAAAGAAGTCAAGAAGGTCCTGCCCAAGACACAGGGATAGTTCACAGCTGTGTTCCCAGATGGGAGGTATATTAAAATTCTTAGTTTTGGTCTTTCTCCCCAAGACAACAGGAACAACATGCTCATTTGTGAGATGGGGAAGAATATCAGTAGAATGAGCAAATCAATAGCGTGAACTTCCCTACTCGGTTTACTTCTGGTAAGTGTCTAAGAAGCAATGTCTTCTGCCTTTAAAGAGGAAACCTGTCTAGAATTGTGGAATATTTCATAAGCAGTTACCAAAAAATCATATAGAAGCTTCTTAGAAATCTCAAGACAACAACTAAAACAGTGGAAAAGTGAACCGAGACCGAGATTTGGTAGAGCATAGTTGTATGTCAACTGTGTTTGAATCAGGTGTGGGGGATAAGCAGGCAAATTTTTCTATTAGTGGGAACCCCACAAATTTCCAAAAAGGTTACAAAAATGGAATGCCCATGTTTCAGTGGTGGTTCTTTCCTTTAGTAATTTATATTATTGGCTATGTTTCAATTTCAAGCCAGCTATAAATTTTAACTCTTCACTCTTACGTACCTGATTTTCAGGGGTAATCACACTGAAATCAACACATGTTCCAGACTTTAAAGGCAATATTACTTTTTTTTTTTTTTTTTTTTTTTTTTTAATTATTGTTCTTAAATTCTTGGGCTTATCCTTTGTCATCGCCTGATTGGTCAGTAAAATTCAGGCATGAAATGATAGTGCCTGAGAACGAGGTTAAGACCAGCTGTGTAGGTGCGCTCCTTTATGTGACCAAAATATGCATGCAGAAAACTGAGGCTGGGACTAACAAAAGTGCATCTTGTTGCTCTTTCTTTGCAGCTGTCATTTTCCATTTTTGCAATTTTCAGTCTTTCCAAACCAGAGGGGCAAAAAGAAACAGGACAGTTTGACTGAATATGCTTGACTGGCTATCATTTGCAGCTAAACCTGTCATATTTTGGCATGGCATTCTGCAAATAAAAATACTTTATTTTAAAGAAAAAAAAAGAAAATATAACATGGCATATTTGAGAACCCCTTTTCAGAATCTCCTTTTCTCAAACCCCTTTGCTTTGTAGATTCTTATCATAACCAGACACTAGTAAAGGAATAATCTGAGGTTTGTCAGACTTTACGACTTGGAAAGCCAACTACAGAGTTCAATTCTGGAGGACTTTTAATAGAAGTAGCCATTTTATTTCTAATGATTTAACCTGTAATTGCAACATCGGCCATTTCTGTAGGAGTTCCTTAAAACTATCTCACGATAGTTCTTTAGCAGCTTGATAAAGAATTACTACCACTTGTA
>VWYH01006469.1:1760-31340 GCA_013399365.1 Pampusana beccarii
AAGTGAAAAAAATTAAATAAGAAATTGAAGCTTAAAGGAGCCTCTGGGGGGGGGGTATGGGGTGGGGGGGGGGAAAGGACACGGCACTTTCATCAATAAATCAATTTATTTAAAAGAATATGTTACAATTAATTACACTAAGTGACTTTACCAAACAGCCGGTGAGTTAGAGACTGAGGAATGAAACACCGGGAGCAGCTGAGGGGGTGGGATGGGGGGGGCTATTTTTTAATTGTTTTCAATTATTTTTGCCTTTTTTTTTTAAATTTTAATTTAAAAAAAAATAAGAGAATTCGAATGAACTCAAATAAATTAAAGAGGATGCGATGGCAACAAATTTGGGGGGGGGGGGACTTTTCATGGTGCCCCCCCCCAACTAGGGACACCGGCCCGGGTGGGGGGGATGGAGCCACAAAGCCAATTATTGCGGCACTAATTAATTTCTGCCCCCCCGCCCCGCTGTAAAAGGCTCTGGGAGCCCTAAAACAGGAGGATTTTACCCCAAAACAAGAGGATTTCACCCCAAAACAGGAGGATTTCACCCCAAAACCCCATGAAGGCTGCGGGGGGGTGACATGGGGTGATGGGGGGGACACACACGGGGACATTGGGGGGGACATGGGGTGATGGGATGGGGACACACGGCGTCCCCTTTGCCGCGTATTTAAATCGCATTTTCCCTCTGCAGAAACCACCCGCAAAGCAGCAAAAAACCCCCTTTTTTGCCCCAATTTCTCCTCCTGCCCCCCCACCAGGGACAGCCCCCCCCCCGCTGGGGTCCAGATGTCCCCAAAATATGTGAAATTACCCCAAACCGAAGCAAAACACAGCACGGGGGGGTTTGAAATAACAAACCAAGGCTGAAACCTGCGCCCAGAGGCCTTTCCGACGCGCTTTTTTTCGCCTTTTTTCCGTCTTTTTTTTTTTTNTAAATGAACTTTGTGTGGCTGGTTGGTGTGGGGGGGGTTATTTTTGGGTGTTTTTTTCTTTTTTCCATACATATAATATATGTCTGACCAGTGCAAACCACGACGTCCCAGTTCCAGTTGTACAAAAGAAAAGCTCAGTCCAAGCTCTGGAAAGCCGGGCTTATTGTGGGGGGGTAGAGGGGGGGAAAAGCGGCTCCTCGGTGCTTTCGACAGGACGCTCACAAATGGGATTATTATTAATAATAATATTTAGTTTCAGGGCTTTAATACAATGACAGAGCTGTGTTAATTAGGGGATGGGGGGGGGCGTTGTTCCGGGTGCTGGGCTAAGTGGCCGCGTCCCTTTGCTGTGATCTGACCAGCTGGAAAATATTCTGGAAAAGAAGGAAAAAAGGATGTTAAACGTAGGAAGGGATCCCAGGGACAATTGGGGACGCTCCTGGTCCCACCACCAAGCGGTTGGGCCAAACCACCCCCGAAATCCCCGCGATTCACCCCAAAACGGGGCCCCAGCACCAGGATTTTGCTCCGGGAAGCCGAGCGGGGAGGATTTTGCTGCCGATGGGACCCACAAAGAGCCAAGTGGGGACGGGAAGCGTTCGGGGGGGACACGCGTCCCCAAATATTTAGGGTTTCCGTGGTAGGGAAGCGACGGGGGGGTCGGTGCTGAGGGAGAAGCGACTCAAAGGAGGAGGAAAAGCAAATTCCCTGCTTTCCAGATATGGATCCACGAGCGCGGCCCCAAGCGCGGTCGTGCAAGGGGAGGTTGAGGTTGGTAATTCGGGGTCATTTCTTCCCCAAAGTGCTGTCCGAACAGGCCGGTGGCGGAGTCACCATCCCCGGAGGGGTCGAACAGAGCGGAGATGAGGTTTTCAGCCACGTGTTTAGTGCCGGGTGTGGGTTACGCTTGAACTCAACCTCTCCGGGGGCTTTTCCACCCCAAAACGACTGCGCGATTCGCACCAGCGGATCCCTGGCGGCGTCCCCGGCCTTTGGAGCAACACCAAACACCCGGCTTTGCCACGGGGTGACACCGGCGGCGCTCGGCGCGCACGCAACCTCCCAATGGGCGTTTTCGGGAGCGTTACCGCGCCGGGCGGGTTTGGCGAGGGGAAGCTCCCACACCCCCGCGGCCTCTCGGCTCCTTCCTGCGCGGGCGCCGCGGCCCACGCCGTCTGCTACCGCTTTCTGTGTTCCCTTCGCCGGCCGACGCTTCCTTGCCGAGACGAACCACGCCGCGGGGTTCACGGCACGACCGCGGGTCCCTTTCCGACGCCCGAGCGAAGGGAAAAGGTTGATTTGCGGTGGGAAGCGGCGGCGACGGCTCCCGGCACCGCGCCGGGGCTTTTCCAAACCCTCCGCGAACGTTTCGGGTGAGGGGATGTCCTGGATTCAAGCAGCGACGCTTCCCGCTACATCCTGAAGCAATTTGAAGGGTTTAGTTTTAAACCGCGGCCGGGCAGGAGCATTTGGAAGGAGCTACAAAGCGCGGCTTTGCTCCCCGTTCCTCAGTCCCTAAAGGTCTTTGCTCGGCTGCGGAGCAATAAAAGAAAAACCAGACGCCGCGAGCGTGCGGGACGGAGCCTTCGGTCCTTGAAAAGCCTTTACCGCAGTTCTCGTTATTCTTGTCTGCTGCTTCCTCCTCCACCTTGACAAGGGAAAAGAATAAAAAGGGTATAAATTAAAACGAGAGGCGCAACCATTCGTTGCTGGGAAGAAACGGCGGTGTCCTGTAGGGGTAAGAATCCCCTTTTCTGATTTCCTGGACAATTCGGGTTTATCCTCTTCTGTCCCGCTGGTAACGGCGTCCGGTGCGGTCCCGGTGCCAACCCAGGATGCCGGCACATCCAAACCCTCCGGGCATGGACAGAACGAGGTTTCATTCCCATTTAGGAGGAGGTAACTGCAGGGCAGGTTCTCCTGGATCACCGCTACCGCGATTTACCGCGTTTCAGCCCGGTTCGAGGGACCCAAATCCGCAGAGAAGCCGCCGGCGGAGCGAGCAGGGCTGATACATCACACGGAGCAGACGGAGGGCGACGAGAGAGGATCCGGCGGCCGAGGGCGCTCGTCTCCGACCCCGCGATGGAGAGAAGGGCTCCGCTGTTTTCCGCCTGTTCCCCACAATCCAAGCGAAGGGAAGCGCGGCGCGGGGTTCGTGTCCGAGCTCGGAGCCGGGTCCAAGCGACAGGAGCCGCCCGAGCGGGTGGGGATTCGGCTCAAACGCCCCCAAAACCTCGCGGGTTTCTCGGCAGCTTTGCGCCGCGGGCTCTCCCAAGCCGTCCTGAATAATTCAGCAGCCCGCGTGGTCTCCGTGGAGGTTTTGCCATCTGCCTCATCCCGCTCGGCTTCACCACGGCGGGGAATCTCCCAGCGCCGGGAGCTCCGAGCACCAAAAACCCTCCGCCCGCTCCCCATCGCTCCCCGGATGAGCTGCCGGGTAGAAAAGGCAAAAAGACGGAGCCATTTGGCCGCAGCGGTGGGTTCTTACCTCCTTCCTCCACTTGAGCTCGCAGAAGACCCGTTCGAAGCACTCGTGCATGTAGTTGAACTGCAAAGAGAAAGCGGGGAGCGCTCAGCTCCTCCTGCTGGTCACCGGCCCCTGCGTCTGCTCCCAAAGCCGCGGCACAGGCTGCTCCTCCGCTTTCTTGGGGGAAAAACGAGGAGGTTTGGGGCTTTTTGCTTTGCGGAGGATGGGAGTACTTACATAGGGGGTGAAGATTTTAACCCATCGGGGTTTCTTCTCTCCTCGGGCGTACTCGAAACAGAAGGCCATGCCCTCCTCGTCCGTGTCCCACCGCTGCATTTCGTCCCATTCGAACGCGATGACCTGGTTCTGGAGGAAGAGGAGGCACCGGTGAGCCCGGTACAGCGCGAGGAAGAGGAGGTCGGAGGCAGAAATGAACCCCGTGCGCGGCCAAAATCCGTTTTTGAGGCCGCTGGTATATATGGCGAGCCCCCCCGGCGGTTGGGGACAGGGGGCTCGCCGATGTCCCTTACCTCCAGCTGTCCCTCCTCGGTGCAGGCGTGGAGTTTAAAGTGCTTGATGCTGATGGCGGTGATGACGTGGCCCTTCCGCCGCGAGTCGCAGGAGCAGTGGGGGAAGATGATCTCGTTGTAGCCCTCGCACGTCCGTAACATGTTTAAATACTGCGGAGAGAAAGCGCCGGGAGCTCGCGGGGACGAAGGGACGGGACCCGCGTCGCCTCTCGATGCTGTTAATTGCACCGGCGCTAATCGCCCCATTGGAAACCCCCGGGTTTACCGCAGCCCCGTGGAAGGGAACCAAACCCCAGCGCTGCGCCGTGAGGAAAAAACCCAAAGATTTGGGCTATTTGGAGGATGAAGGGCTTTGAGTTTCTAGGCTTTTTGGGACACACATGTCGTTTTCTTGACCTGCTGTATATGTGTGTGTATATATATATATATATATGTATATTTATATACTGGGATATACCCTTTGCAAAGATCCACATCTTCCCTTGGCCATCAGGGAGCCGGCGAGAGGAGCGGGAACAAAAGAGCCACGAGATAACCCGCAGGAGGAAGCGTCTATTTACTGATCCTTATCATCAGGTAATAATTAACCTCCTCAGCTGGGCATTTTGACCCTGCCAGGGTCCAGCCCTGGGCAGCGGGTCCCCCTCGGAGCCACCGCAGCTTTGGGGACAGTCCCAAGCCAGCTGGGAAGGGACCCAAAGGCTCTTGGAAAGCAGCCGGCGGTGTCAGGGCGAGGGCAGCCGCCTTCCCCAGTACCCGCAGCCCCGAGCAACCCAGGAACTCATTTACAAGTCAGATTCTTCTGTTTGATGTCGGTCCAAGCCGGAGTCTGGCAGAGGAGCCCAGGGCATCCCCATCCCTCCCCGGGCAGGTTCGCCCGGTCCTGCCGAGCCCCCAAGCGATTAGAGGTAGAAAACCCCCCTCCCTGAGATCGGTTTGCAAGCTGGGAAGAACGGACAAAAATAAAAAAGAAATGAAGGGGGCAGCAGCTCATCAGGACACATTCCCCCCTCGGTTGGGCCAAAGCCGCCGTCACGCAGGCGGAACGAGGCCTTTGCCTCGGGATTGCTGAGAAGAAACAGGGCTGCGGGTGCAGGGTTGCTACACCGCACCTTTCAACACCAGCAATAACCCAGGCGGTTGAACCGCTGCCTCGTCTGGGGCTGAGTCAACGGGCCATCTTGCCAAGGACGAGCCGCTGTTCCGCAAAGGGGAGCTTTTGGGTTGGGACACAAGGGACCTCTGGAGATGACGCCGTTCCAGCTGTGACAGGGACACCTTGGGCTGCTCCGTCCCCATCCAACGTGCCCCGGAACGCTCGCGGGGTTCCCCATGCAGCCAGTGTCCCCTCTGCAAATGGGACGGGCAGAACTCACCATCACCATCTTCCTCTGCTCGCACAGCTTCTGCAGCTGGTAGGACTTCTCCTCGGCTTTGATGTAGCCTTTCTTGACATCATCGACAGCCTGCGCAGGAAAAAGGGGAATCGAGTCACGGAGGCCTCGCCTGCGCCACCCAATTTAAAGCCCGGAAGGCGAGCGGTGTCCCCAGGGCGCCAAGAGGATTTGGGAAGAACGTCCCCTGGCAAAAAGACGGATCTGGAGATGCTGGGACCTGTTATCCCACTTTTGCCCGCAGCCACGGGCCAGGAGAGGCTGGCGCAGCCCCCGCACCGCGGGCATCCGCTCCGCTCACGGCAGGAAAACGTGGTTTTCCCTTAGGAGCGCGTGGGTTCCCAGCCCTTTCCCCCTTTCCTCGGCTGCACAGCCCAGCGAGGGCTCCTGCCCTCGGCACAAAGCGCCTCGTGGAGCTGCGAGCCAGGAAAGATCCCGCCCGGGAGATCGCGCAATCGAACGACGGCTGGTTTAATTTCCATTCGCTCCGGAGGCCGGCGCCGGGTCCGTTCAGAAAGCGCTAGGACAGCGGGTTTTTTTGAGACAGAGCAGGATTCGTCTGACTGAGCTTTGCAGATATTTCCCTCTAGGTCGGTCAGCCCAGCCCGGTTTTATGTGCTACCCGAGCGGGATCGGCACGGCAAAGGACAGCGGCGCCCGGAGCGGTTCTGGGAGCGGGACGCTCGTCCTGCCTCATGTCACCTCATGGAAAACGCCACAGCTCTGGGGCACCCACCTGATGGAAGAAGTAGGTGACCGCCAGGTCGTTATCGTTGAGAAGAACCTCCTCCTCCGTCGTGAAGAGCCACTTCCGAATGGTCAGGCACGTCCCCGGCACCGCCGAGGTGTAGTTCTGCACGTAGAGTTTGTGGGGGAATTCGTTGGGCGCCAGTTTGCGCACTGGAAGGAGCGGAGAGGGCGGTGAGCGCGGCGCCGGCTGCATGAACCCCCCCGCCATCCGCGCCGCGCTCCGCTCCTCCCTGACCCCATCCAGCGATTTTCAACCCATTCCGAGGCTCGGACTGTGCTCAGATCTGCTCTACACAGCTACAACGGGCAAAAGGCGGCGAGCGCCTTCAATAGGCGGGGATACGGTCGCTCTCCGGCTGCGGACGGAGCTGCCGGTCTCCAGAGCAATTACACGGGGTGTAATCAGACCGGAGGAAACGCGGTGATGGGTGCCACAGGGGTGATGATCCAGAGATGAAGGTGCCCGGCCGGGAATGAGGCACACACTTGGCTGAAAACCCAGCGCGGGGCAAAACCAAAGCACGAAACAACCGCTAGGCGCGTTTCGTGCTGCGATCGCCACATTTTGGCCTGTCCATAGCTCCGGTAAACCCGGGAGAACGTCCACACGAGCGTGTTCTCCATCCGCTTCCCTCCCAGCAAAGGGAAAGGGAAAAATGAGTCCCCAGACACGCTGTCCCCTCTCCAGTGTTGCACTCGCTCCATCCGCTTTTTTGAAGCTTGACGGACCCTTTGAACTAAAGTAAAACGCATCTCTGGGTTTCACAAAAAGCTCAAATCCTCGAAGCGCTTAAGAAATTGAAAGTTAAACGATCGTGTCTGCCTGATTCCTCCTGATTCCTCTCGATTTCTCCCCGGGGCTCCTGGTTTTGCAAGATAAGGCCCAAATGCGAGAGCTCTGCTCGCACCAGAGCCGCCCCGCTCGCGCTCGTCAGCACCGGGGGTGTTAACGGACTTACCGAAGGAGTGGTTGATCACTTCGAACAAGGCGAAGTAGTTTGCGGTAATACTGTCCATCCCGACTTTCGCAGCCACGGCCTGAGGAGGGGAAACGGGGGTGAGGAAGGTAAAACCAGCTCGGCGCGGGTCATCCCCAAGTATTCGCTCATGGAAAACATGAACATTCCTAGTTCCCCTTTCAAAAAGAGCCTCCACCCCCTCATCGTCTTATTCCTCCTCATTCATCGACAGCTCCACGTTTCCTCCCGCGGTTCTGGCTCAAGTCACTTGTCCTTCATTTCCCGCTTCGTTTTCCCACTCGCAAACCTGGCCGGAGTCCCCAAAAGCGTCACCGCCCTCAACATTCACGGCGCCGCAGCCGCTCTCGGATCCAGCTCCGCCACCACAACCCGCCCGCCGCCTCGCAGATTACAATCAGGGAAGATTAATTTGGCGACGAGTCCGGCCCGCCAGCGAAAACGCGGCAGCGCTCGGCGCTCGCGGGCGTCCCCGTCCTCTCCGTGATGGTGAGACGGCATCACCGGCGCCCAAGGGGAGCGGGAGAAGCCGGTGGGTGCCCACGGGGTCGTGGTCCGTTACCGAATTCAGGCACAAAGCGGAGCAGCTCACCTGGTACACCTGGTCCGTGGTGCTGTTCTTTTTGACCCTGACGGTCACCGTGGTTATATCCGGTAACGCTACTCGGAGCTCCACGTCCGAGACGCCGTTGTAGTTCTGAAGGGAGAGGATAGAAATCGGCGTCGTATGAACCAAGCCCTGAGTTCTACGGACTATTTAGCGCCCTGCGCTGGATAATTAACGCGGTCTAACGACCGAACCAGAGAAATTGAGAGATGGAAGACGCGAGCTCTGCACCGACGCAGGAACGCGAGCAAAGCGCCGCAGACCACGATGGGGTCGGATTGGAGTGGATTTTTTGGATTCTTTGCCGCGGTTTTCGGCTCAACCGCCTGAGGTTTTGGCGGGGAAGGGCTCCGCTGCCCGGTTTACCGAGCGTTTGCGGGGCAGGGCTTTAGCGCACCCACCTCGTCCGACTCGGACAGGAACTCCTGCATGATGTCGCTCTCGCCGATGACGCGGATGGAACACACTGCGGGACAGAAAGCGGGGTCAGCGAGCCCCAAAAACCGCATGGAAATGACAACCGTGCTGCGCCAGCCTGGAAAATCCTTCTCAATCCTATCTGGGGTGACAACGATCCGGGTCCAAATGCCCGAGAATCACGAGCGAGCGGCCGTGTTGAGTAACGCACAGAGAGGGGTTCATACTACGCTTAAAAGCGGGCAAGAATTTCATAAATAGTGCTTTTACCTCTAAAAAAACGCCCAGTTATTCCAGAGGGACTGAAACTATTTGGGAATTCAGGCCAATTTCAGGGGACGATTTGGACCCGAACTGTATTAAGTTGCTTTTAAGACACAACCGGCCTCCCCCTTCCTCCCATTTACGGCCCCGCCGCTGCAAAAATGGTCAGATCTTTATGCCAGGTGCAGAGAGAAGGTTTTGCACCCGCTTTCCCACCATCCAAACTGAACCCCAAGGAAAATCCCACCGCAGGGGTAACAATTCTGGTTAAAAAGGGCCAGAAAAAGGGGTCAAGCCAGCACTGCCCGAGCCGAGCTCCCCGCTGAGAAAGGCTTCAAATGTGACTTTCCCCCTTCAAAATTTCCCTCCTCCCCACACTCCCCTATCCGGTGAGCAACGGGAAAATAGAAAAAGCTCATTTAAAAAACTAATTCTACGTATATCATCGGAAGGGCGCCGCTTATTTATCCGTGGCGAGTCCGAGCTCCCTCTCACCGCTCCGGTCGGAAAATCCAATCCGGCGCCAAAAGAGCTTCTCCCCCTCATTTGATAAAACCCCCGGGGAGTTTCGGGGACGTTCCCGACGATTCGGAGGCGTCTGAGGGTTCATTCCCCTACCTTTTTCCAGATATTCCTCCAGGCCGCGTCGCCGCGCGTCCAACTGCTGCTCGGAAAGCGAGAACGGCCACTTGCCCGGCAAGCGAGGGAAGGTGAAGTTGGCGAACTCCCGTTTCAGGTTCTGGTGCAGGATGGCGAACTCGCGGTAGCGTTTGGAGCAGAGCTGGCGACCGGCCATGTACACGTTGTACACCTGAGGGGAGGAGAGAGGGCTTAGCGCCTTCCCAAAGCTTTTCGTTTCTTATTTCTAGGAAATATTCAAGCGTTACGCGGGAAAACGCCAACAGCCTCGCGTCAATGCAAATACAAAGGAAAAGGCAAAAAAAAAAAAAGGCTTTTTGCAGCTATTTCCCCCTGAAAATAAAAGGGAAACGGGAGGGAAAAGAGGTTTTGGAGATGGGAAGTTGCTCGGAGACATCTGTTCCCTTTGCTTTTCCATTTGCCACAGATGTACTGTGGGTAAAACGGGAGGCACAAATACGAAAGCTTATAGAAATATAATAACAACTCCCTGCTTAATCTCCACGAGAGACCAAGCTATTCCAGACACATCAATAAAAAGGAAATCGCTGCGAAAGAACGCGCAACACGAGCAAAGGGCATCGACAAAACGCTCCCCGAAGCGGCCGGTGAGGAACGAACGCTCCGACCGCAAAGCGATACCGACCACGAACTTCTCGCCGTTCTGCTCCACGTGTTTGTAGGTGGGGATGGAGATGGGCACCGCCTGCTTCTCCGTGTAATCGTAGAAGGACTGGCCCAGGGAGTCGTCGCCGGGGTCCAGGCTGTCGGCCTCGTGCGGCGGCACCGAAAGCACCGTCAGGATCAGCTCCTTCTCGCCGGCGCGGATCAGATCCACCACCTGCTTGTGCGTCGCTCCCTCCACGTTCACCCCGTTGCTGCGGAGGGGAAAACGGAGCGGCGGTGAGCGCGGCGGAGCCGGGGCCGGGGGGGGGACCCAGGCCTCGCTGCTTGGGGATTTAAAGTGAAATTTGCGGCTTTTAGCGTTTCTCGACGGCGCGACGCGGAAGGCGAGGGTTTTCCCGTTTTAACGCGGAATCGGGGAAGAAAACGCTGACCGCGCGCTACTTGAGCGCAGCAAAGCCCATCTCCCCATCCTCTGCGGCCCCAAAACCGCAGCGCATTCCCCCAAATCCCAGCCGAACGCGCCAGAACCCCAAAACTCTCATTCCCACCTCCTCAGCCGTTGTCTCCGCTGAGACCCCGAGGATGAAGCGTTTGGCAAAGCAAAACTCCCCGTCACGCCGATGCTAACGAGCAAAAGCCCCGAGACGCGGAGAAGAACGTTTCACTTCTCCCATTCCAACGCCGGCTGACTCATTTTTCTGCAAAGACTTCGCAAAATTTCCCAACTCTCTGCCCCGTCGAGCGGCGAGGGGGAAATTCAATGTGGGGAAGCCTGCGAGAAGCTTCTTGGAGGCGGAGAGCGCGGTTTGGCCCCGGTTCCGTCCACGGACAAACGTGAAGCCCCTACAGCTCCATCATCCCCTGTTTGTGTCGTTATTTGGAGCCCAAAGCCGGAGCAGAGAGCGCAGGAAGCAGAAATAGGTTTAAATCCCCCCAGTTTCAGCCATCGCGGCCGTTCCAAGGCGCGAATGCGCCGCAGAAACGTGAAAGCGGGGCAGAGAAAAAGGCTCTCGCGTTTATTTAATCGTGCGCTTAACGGAAAACCAAGCGGATGAGGGTTCTTTGTTTCCCCACTGTTCTCCCACGGAAGGAAAGACCCACTTGCTGTTTTTCACTCCAAGGGGACCCAGATTAATCCCAGTTTGGAAGTCCAGCCTTAACTGGGAGAATCCGCTCGCCAATTCGGGTAAAACGCCCGAAAATGTGCGCAGGGGAGCGAGGGACGGAGCTTGGAAAGGTTGGGGTGAATTCGGCGAAGACGGCGTGTTGAAGAGGAGAAGGATCAGCTGTCGTTTTACAGACCGTTCCCGTCTTTTCCAAAGCAGAAGCGGCTTTTTCTGTCCCGAGTTGACACTTAAAACCAGACTTTAGGCCAAGAGGAGACGAAGAGTTTGATCCTCGGAGGGAATCGCGCACACAGGATGGTTGGGATGGCGCATCGAGGGCTTTTCCATCCAGCAACCGCTCCCGAGGCCGTTTCTACCGTTTCTTGGGTGCAGGAACAAGTGATGGAGACCAACCCTCTGCTCTGGGGGTACAGTGCCCCCCACCCTCACATTACGCCCGCATCCGACCCGTTTCCCATCACGCACCGATAATACCGAGGACAAACCCTTTCTTTATTGGCTCGGTTTCGCGGGGGCTCCTCTGCAAGCGGAGCGAACGGCGGCGAGACGCTCTTCCCTGTCAAGATTAGTTATGATTGTCATTCAGGGCGATAATCAAGAGCTAAATTAGCTCTCGTTGGCTGTCTCCAATGCCCTCGACACCCAGAAACACCCCAGCTAAGGAGATTACGGAGCTGCGGAAAGCGCGAGGTCTGAGCTGGGTGCGAAATACAAGAGCGAGGAGACGACGGGAGTAAAAACCCCAAATAAAACCCCTTGGTTTTAGGGGAGGGCTGGGAGGTGCTCGCAGTCAAAACCAAAACCCCGGTGGGAAATAAGCAGCCGGGTCAGGGAACACCCGAGCGGCACCGGCCATGAGGCACAGACGCCGAATTCGCCGCGGGAAGGGGAACCGGCACCGGCAGGGCCGGGCTGGCGGATGGGCCCCCCCGCCGCTGCGGAAAGGAGGGGAAATCGGAGCTATTTCTGGAGTCCCGTTTTATTGTTTTCTGCTCCGACTCGCAGCCGCGCCGAGATCGACTGGCGCGAGTCGGGTTTGAACAGACCCGGGGGGGGGAAAAGGAGCGTCCTCTCGGCTCCGCGCCGCCCCGGAAGGTTTTTTGGGGCAGATTTATGCAGCCGGGTTAAGAAAAGCGAGAGGTGATAGCGGAAAAGGGCAAGAGGTGACCTGGTAGAGCTGCAGGAAGATCCACGGGCAAATTCCAAGCGGTTCCTCCCGGGAGATAAAGCGGCGGATAAATCCCCATCCACACGGAGGGGGACACGGGGGGTCCTTCCCCCTCGTTAACCGTCATTATCTGCAGCTCTTAATTCTTCCAAACACCACCGATAGACTAAAGGTCGGTTCCTCCCCTCGTGCCGGCCGAGACACCCGCGACCAAACCCCAATTCCAGCCTCCGCTTTAAAACGCGGCGTTTTAAGCGTTTTCCCCCCCCGCTTGCAACGCGCTCAATCTTTCCCCTCGCTCAATAACCGCGGTTGTCTCGAGCAGATCCTCCAGGTGCAGAATTCACCCCCCTACACACACCCCGAACGGTTCTTCTGCAAAGAAAAAGAAGAAGAAATAAATCAAAGCGTAAAGTATTTGGGTCACCGGGGAAGAGACGCAGATCGTGGTTTGCGCGGGGCACGGGCAGCGGTAGCCACGGGCTAGTCCGGACCTAAACGCGGAGCCTGGCAGCGAAGCATTCCTGCTGCCGCCAAATCCCTGTAATTAATAAGTAATTGAACTTAACCGGCTCAGCACGAAGTACAAACACGGCGGGATCGGGAGGGATCGCGCAGCTCAGCGCAGGAGGAACCAGCCCCGAGATGAAGGGAAAAAATACACCTCGGGGGGCTGAGGAAAAGCCTCGAGGGGATGGAAGCCGCGGCAGTGCAGAAATGTGGGGTTTTATGGGGTTTTTATGGGGGGGAAGATCAGTTTGGAGCCAGCTGGAGCATCCCCATGGGAAGATGTTTCCAGGGACCACGAGGAGTTCAAACCAAGCGACCGGTCGCGTTCCCATCTTTGCTGCCTTCGCAAAGCTGCACGGGGAGGGGGAAAGAAGCCAAGGACTTCAGAGACCACCCCTGTTTTGTCCCAAAACGGGGGTTCCGCCCCCTCCCTGCCCAGCCGTGCCTGCAGCAGCACCCCTGCCCCACCAGCTCTCCTCTTCCCACCAAGGGGTGCCCCCAAAAACAAAGGTTGGGGGGTGAATCTCCCCAGGGATGGGGACCCCAGACTCAGCCTCCCAGGGAGGGGTCTGGTCTGAGGCTGTGACCCTCAGTCCCCTCCCACACCCCATAAAGAGGGGGATCCCCTGAAGAATCCCATAAAACATGAGTGATGGAGACTGTGCCCCCCCCCGACCTCCAAAGCTGCCCCAGAGCTCCCTGGAAAGAGGTTTGAACCCCCAATCGGGATGACAACGGCCCACCCCCTTCCTAAGGGCTCCCCAAATCCCCCAGCAAGGGGGGCCAGGGCTCCCCAAATCCCCAGGGAGAGCAAAGCAGACCAGACCCCCCCCCCGCCCCTCAACATCAGGGGTCCCCAAAGCATCTCCTCACAGAAACCCCTTGGGGGGG
Organism: Pampusana beccarii; assembly: GCA_013399365.1. Taxonomy (NCBI): domain Eukaryota; kingdom Metazoa; phylum Chordata; class Aves; order Columbiformes; family Columbidae; genus Pampusana; species Pampusana beccarii. The sequence goes on from VWYH01006469.1 coordinate 15,061, forward strand.
CCCAAAAAGTCCCCGCTGAGAGGGGAACAAACCGGCCCCTGAACCACCGGGGAGGCCTAGCCGCCCCCACAACCCCACTATGTCCCCAAGGTGGGGAAACCAGGCGGGGCCCCCCATAACAACCCCCAAGGCTCATCCCCCTCAGTCCCCCCTAAACCTCAGTGAGGGGCCCCCCAGCCCCTCCTCAGAACTCCCGGGGGTGGCTCAACCCCCTCAGTCCCCCCAAACCTCAGTGAGGGCCCCCCAACCCCAGCTCCTCCTCAGAACCCCCCAAGGGAGGCTCAGCCCCCTCAGTCCCCCCTAAATCCCCACCGAGGGGACCCTTCCCAGCCTCATCCCCCTCANGCGGCCCCCCCGTACTCACACCTCCAGGATGCGGTCCCCTTTGCGCACCCCGGCGCGGTCGGCGGCCCCGCCGCCCAGCACGGCGCTGACATGCTGCAGCGGCGCGTACAGCTCGCCGTTGATGCTCCGCAGCTGCCCGCCCTCGCTCACTTGCCCGCGGACGTTGAAGCCGTAGCCGGACTCCGATTTGACGATACGGACCACGCGGGGGCCGCCCGGCCCCGCCGGGGCCCCCTCGCCGCCGCCGTTCCGCTGCGGCAGCGCCGCCGAGCGCGGCAGCGACTCGCCCTCCTCGTCCGCCATCTTGGCGAGCAAGCGCCCGGCCGGGCCCGTCACGGGACCGCGGCCGCGCCGGCCACCGTAGGGCCCCGCCCACCCCGGGGGACGACGGGAAATGTAGTCCAGCCCGCCCATTCCCTCCCCGGGGGCGCGGGGGACGCTGGGAAATGTAGTCCAGCGAAAGCGAGGCCTTCTGGGAGTTATTTTTGTCGCCATGGCAACGCGGGTGGGGGGGGCGCCGCGCCGCGATGCAATTATGGTGACATCATTATTGTGACGCCACACAGTCTCAGCAGTCGGTGTGGTGACATCACACCGTGTTTTCAGTAGTTGTTCCGTCAAAACGAACTGCTGGCCTGATCCTTTATCTACATCGAGAAATAAACATACAAACGACTGCAGGCGGAGGGGTTAAGGCACGTGTATTATTTTTTTTTTCCCTATTAACACAGTCAGTACAAACGCCAACGATTTTCCTCTCGCCGTACAGGTCACAACGGGCCAGCCGGTTGGTGTTTCCCAGTTCACGCGCGGGACAGGCAGCCCTGGAGCGCGGAGGTGGCCGGCAGCCACCGCGCCTGTCACCACATCATCGGAACACACCGATAATTTATTGAAATAAATACGGGTAACAAACCAAACAGCCTCTGGCTTTTAAACGCTACGACGCACGTCGGGTACAATTTCTCTACGCTCTGAGGAAAAGCAAAGGCGAGACGCCGGTTTTTGGCCGCGGGAGCCTTTGCCAAGTCCGGAGCAGCCAGATGTGTGCTGGAGATCGGAGGTGGAGGCTCCCAACTTGTCACGCGTTGGGCTTTGCTGTGGGAAGGAGGCCGGTTTCAGGAGGATTTTGTTCTTCTTTGTGAGAGCGATCATATTTCTTAATTTTTGTTCAACCCCAAGTCCATGTCGGCAAGCTGCAAGCTGAAGGGGGGGGGTCTCTGTTCGGATGAGGCCCCTTCAGAAGCAAAAGCTGCTCCCGCAGAGCAACCCCGGCAAAGCCAGGACTGACCGGGCACCGCGAGCCGGGCTCCCCGGCCAGAGAGCCGCCATGGCCACGCCGGTTGGTCCCCAGCTCCAAACTGCCACCCGCGGTGCCGGTGGCCCGGCGGGGATGGCGACGCGGACGCTTCGCAAACCTCCTTCCTCTGCCAGGGCCGCCCTGGCTCCCTCTGTCCTCGGCTGCCGCGGTTCTCTCCGCCGGAGCCGCCGGGAGCGCAGGGGCCAGAGGACGGCAGCCAAGCGGGGAAATCCGGTCAACGGTAACAAGGGGAGAGTCTTCAGCTCGGACCAGCCCTCGGAACTCATGTTTCCACCACTCGAATGAGAGGCAGCGGCTTGGGGCCCGTCAGCCTTTTGCTGCAAGAGAGAAAAGGGGTTTGGTTCAGCCAGATGAACAGGGTGAGGTTTGAGGCGGGGGGAAAATCTGCGGGAAAGCATCCTGTCCCAGCCACGGTTGGTTGTGGATTCCCCCAAAACCACCCACAGGAAGGGAGACCCCTCTATGAAGAGAAAAATCACGCTGTGCGCTTCCAGAAGAGCATCCCTGAGCACAACGTCACCTCCCGCCGCCCCGGATGGGACGTGGAGCTGCAGACGGTGGCAGAGCAGAGGGTGCGTGTGTTTCCCACCTACCTGCTCACGTACTCCGACTTGGAGCGCGCCCGGGAGCTGTGCCCGCCCCGGCTCACTTGCTTCTCAATCAGGTGCTCGATGCGGTCGTGCATCTCCAGGTTCTGCAAGAGACGGAGCCGCGGTTAGCGCCGGATAGGGGGGCTGCGCTTCGAGGGACACTCCAGGGTCATCTCTCACTGTGGGGAGGCTTTTTCTTGAGAAAAAACAAAATTGTGGCCCTAGAAAGGGGGACTACCCAGCCAAGACCTTCCCAACACCACTGCGACGTCTCCCGCTGGCTCCATTTGCCCTCTGGGCTCACACACCGCGCAGAAATCAGCAAAACAAGCCACCCGGGAGGGAAGAAAACACCAGAAGTGCCAACACGGGCTCCGTTTTTCTCCAAAAAAGGAGAAAGTTTTGACACTTGTTACGACCCGAGAGGCTGGAATGCAATTTTCCTTTCTGACACGCAGGCGCTCGGCTGCAGCTCTGCAGGCAAAAAGGGGTTTTGCCGCCGGAGAAACGCGGTTGATGAGATGATTTTGGACTCGGTTGGAGTTCATGGTTACTCCAACAACCTCGGCGCCCACCGCTTGTTCTACAGGGCTTCAACGCGAGGGTAAAACCCCCGTGCCCCCCAAAACAGCCCCAATGAGACGCACCTCGGCCTCCAGGTATGCAACTCTCTCCTTGAGCTCCTGGATCACGGCGTCTTTGGCCTGAATCACCGTTTTGGAGTTCTGGAGCTGCAAGAGAAGGAGTTGGCGGCGGCTGAAAACCCCTCTGGTGCAGGGGAAGCGTCTGGGAAGGAGGGCGGCTCGTTCCGCCTCTCAACACCCACCACATTCACTCCAAACCAGCCCCAAAAAAAGCCTCAAATTACGTCTGCGAATTAAGCCCGAGGTGAAGGAGCTTGTGCTCACGGAGTTGCAGATTTAACCCTTTCAGCGGGGTGCACACAGCTCCTTTTTCTCTATTTTCCTCTCCTTTTACTCCCTCCCCAGCAGCTTGCGCCGCATCGCCCTGGGGTCAACCTCGGAACCTGCGTCCCCACGACCCAGCAGCTCTTTCCTTCCGAGGTTTCACGTTTTCCTCCTCGTTTCCCTCTCCCGTTTTCGGCCCGGCCCTGCTCCCCGCACCTGCTCGATCATCTGGCGCACTTTGCGCTGCTGGCTCTTCAGCATGTCGTCCAGGTGATGGATCTTCTCCCGCAGCATTGCCACCTCCTTCTCCAACTGCGCCGACCTGGGGACAAAGAGGGGACAGAGTCTGGGAGCCATCAGAACGGGAGCACCCACCCCAAGCAGCTTTTATCGGCCCCCGCAGCCGCGCACGGCTCGGGGGTATTTTGGCGAGATGAGGTTAAGGAGAGACAGAGACAAAAGCTCTTCAAGCAAGAGCCACAAAGACGAGCAACCACAGGCTGCAGGCACACAGGAACAGCAGGAAGAGTCAGGCCGCAAACCAGGCCTTCCAGAAACGACCCGTTGCCAATTAACCCCCGGAGCACGGGGATACCGGCTGGGCGGATGGAATCCGACATTCCGGGGGGAGAATCGGCCGCTCCGGCTGCTCCGCGAGAGCTGCCCCGAGCTGCCCGAGCTCCCCGCATCTCTGGGAGCGAAGCAGAACCGCGGGAGGTGTTTGGGGGTGAGTCAGCCCCTGGGAGCCGGGCGCTGTTTTGCAAGCGGGAGCGCGAGCACGCCCGGCGCAGGAATGTGCAGTCATGCCCCAGCCGGCTGCCGGCCCGAGCCGGCGGCGTGGGCTTGCTCCGGCGTTGGCAGGCGAGCCGCAGGCTGAGCCGGGCCTCACCGGTCTTGTTGGGCGAGCTTGTCACCTTCCAGGCTCCGCAGCCGCGCCAGCTCCGCTTCGCCCTCTTTCATCTTCAGCAGCAAACTCCTGTGCTCCTGCGGCGGGGCGAGAGGCCGAGTTACGCGCGGGGAGGTGGGGGGGGAACAAGTCGCGACAGATGCTCCTCGGCCCCGCGCGGCACGGGGGGCTCCGCTCGGCATCCCCGCTCTGTTTGTGCCTTTACACGCGAGGGACAGACAGACAAAGGAGCTGCAGAGCTGACGGACAGACCCATCCTGCTCCGTTTGCACCAGCGGTGCCTTTACCCGCGAGGGACAGACAGACAAAGGAACTGCAGAGCTGACGGACAGACCCATCCTGCTCCGTTTGCACCAGCGGTGCCTTTACCCGCGAGGGACAGACAGACAAAGGAGCTGTGGAGCTAACAGACAGACCCATCCTGCTCTATTTGCACCAGTGGTGCCTTTACACGCGAGGGACAGACAGACAGACAAAGCAGCTGCGGAGCTGACGGACAGACCCATCCTGCTCCGTTTGCACCAGCGGTGCCTTTACCCGCGAGGGACAGACAGACAAAGGAGATGTGGAGCTGACAGACAGACCTGTCCCGCTCCATTTGCACCAGCGGTGCCTTTACACGCGAGGGACAGACAGACAGACAAAGCAGCTGTGGAGCTGAGGGACAGACCTGTCCCGCTCCGTTTGCACCAGCGGTGCCTTTACACGTGAGGGACAGACAGACAGACAGACAAAGCAGCAGCGGAGCTGACGGACAGACCCGTCCCGCCGCGTCACCCCCAGGACACGGGTGAAGCAGCAGCTGGGCAGGGCCCAGCCCCACGCTCACGCCGCACCGATTTACAGCTTTACAACATAACAACAGAAGCGGGGTGGATGTCGCGCTGCTGCCCCCGCCAGCAGAACCGGGACACCTGGGAGCGCTTGCACAGAACGACCGGACGTTCTAGACCCGAGCCTAAACCGGCAACAGCGGCTTTGCAGCCGTTCCCAGTTAAACCCGGCTGGGTTTAGAGTCAAACCCCCTGTCCGTTGGGCCGAACTCATCCCCCCCAAGGCTTTCCCGACCGCCCCACAGCCCCGGTACCTTCTCCATCCCCGCCAGCAGCCTCTGCAGCTCTTCCACCTGCAGCTCCTTGTCGGCCGCGCTCTGCTCCGCTCGCCGCAGGGCCGAGCCCGTCCTCTCCGCATCCTCCCGGTACTGCGAGACCGTCCGCTGCCAACGAGACCAACCCCGTGGGTCCCTTCCACCCGGGGACGTTCCGCGGGGACTTTACCCCGACCCTCGCGCACCCGTGGACGCTGGAAGGCGGCTCAGCAAAGAGCCCGCGGTGCTGCGGAGGGAGAGGAGCCGCGGCGGATTGCTCCCGGCTTCAAAGCACTTCAAAGGAGCCGGCGCCGAAACGCCGTGGCGGCTCCTCAAACGCGAGCCGTGTTTGCTCTCGGCCCCGCGCGCTCCGGGGTTGTTTCGCCGGCTCCGCTCGGGCCACCGGCTCGGAACCAACGGCCCGGGAGCTGAGAGGGGACACGGGTGTCCCCGTGGGTCCCCAGGGCAGTGGGCTCAGACAAGTCACATTGAGAACATCCGGATCAACAAGCGCCAAAACCTGTCCCCCCACCACCGGGGTCCCGCAGCCAGCGCCATGGCTGAGTAAAGACCCCAAAATGCCACCAAACCACGGGACTTCCTATGCATGAGGACAAATGTCCCGGGGGCACATGCCAGCAGGTGAATGTCCCCACGCCGGAGGAAGCGGTTACGGCTCAAAGCCACTTCCCCCGGGGACGCCGTCCCCATCCCACAGCGGGGAACCCCCCGGGCTGGCCGGGACCAGTTTGGTCTGTGGGACAGGATGTCAGCCGGGATGTCACCGCTGTCACCAACACGGCGTGACGCGGTCAGGCCCAGCCCATCCGGGCCGGGAGCCGTCACCGGGACACGCACCCACGGGGACAATTAATCACCAGGGCTGCAGGAGCAAAGGCGGTGGCTCTGTCATTGTCACGCAGCCGGCGAGGGGACCCGCGCGGTGGCTCCGGTGGCCCCGGCCGGTCACTCGTCCCTCTCTGCACCCAATGGCTCCACAGATGGAGCAGCCGAGCTCCTGCACACCCCAAACCCCAAGGAACTCCGTGGGGACACCGTGGGGTCCCCGCTCCCCACAAAACACCCCCCTCACGCACCGGCCTGGCAGAGATTGGGGGGACCCCCTGCAGCCCCCCTGGTGCTTTTATAGGGTGTGATTTTTGAACTGGGAAAGCTTTGTGTCTACAGATTCCCCCGGGTACCCGGGTAGGAGGTTTGGGGGTCTGGCTGGGTCCCCACTGCTCCACGAGGAGACACCAGATGCGTCCAACAGCCCGAGTGCCGTGCGCTCACACCCCCTCCAAAAGGAAAAACCACCGGCACGGAGGCGCCGTCCGGCTTTCCCTGCCGAGGACTCACCTCGAAGGCTTGCTGTTCCAAGCGATGGCGCCGCTCGGCCTCCTGCAGCTTGGCCAGCAGCCTCTTCGCCGTCTGCCGCATCTTCTCCACGTCCTCGCCGGAGCAATCGTCCTCCTGCGGAGAAGGGACCGTGCCGGGCTGAGCCGGCAGCGGGAACCAAAGAGCACCCCCGTGCCAAACGGCGTGCCGAAGAGAGCCGCGAGGCGCTGCCGTCCTCGCCTCCCACGCCGCTGGCAGCTGCCAGCCCCGCCGCAGCGGCGCGCGGTGGCCTTTGGTGGCCCGCCAAAGCGGGATGCCACCCCGAGCGCGCTTGGGCAACCTGAAACCCCGCAGCGGCAACCGGGGCCGCGGCCACCCAGCCCGGCGCATCCAAATATCCGCCGCGCAGAGGTTTAAATACCCCATTTTTTGGGGCCGGAATTCTGATCTGACCCCGATCAAAAGACCCCAATTTGCTGCCGGAGCGCACGATCGCGCGCTTAACGGGTCTGAAATTCCCTCCTAAACTCGCTATTTCTTTCCACGGCACCAAAACCCCTCGCTTTGCTCCGTACCTGCTCCTCCCAGGAGTCGGCGCCCAGCCTCTCGGGGCACGGCCAGCTCCCGTTCTGCTTCTCCAGCGCGACCTACGGACGCAGAGGACAGACAGACGGCTGCACGGGCGGCCTCTTTCCGCAAAGGAACGCGCGAGAGCACGTGCGGCCGGCCAGCGCGTTCTGCTCGTGCGAGGCTCCCGATCCCAACAGTGCCCGCGTCGTTAAGGCCCCTCCTGTGGCTTTCCGGCCGCGTTTCGAACGAGCCAACGCCACCGAATGCCCGAGAAGCGCTCCCGTTACCTGTGCGTGCTGCTTATCTCCTTGTCTGCTCTCAAGTTTACTACTTAAGTCTTCCCGCAGCTTCTTCAAAGAACTTCTAGCCTGGCAAAGGCAAGGCAGTTTAGCTGGGTCTGCGCCGGCAGCGCCGCTCGCCCCGGGCACAAATCGCGGTGCCGGCGCACGAGCTGGGGCTCTTGGGCCAGCCCGGCAGAACGAAACGGTAAAAAAAAGTCCAATTAAACCGTACAAAAAGCGCCGGCGATTTTTGGCGCGCTATTTGCGGAGCTGAGCCCCGAAGGGCCGCGGGATGCCGGCGAGCGCCGCCCGGACTCGTAGCCGTGTGGATTAGTTGGAGCCCGGGGAGCGATTTACCGGCTGTTACCGACGCTGCCGCGACGCTTGGCCAAGGGAAGCGTTCTCAGAGCGTTCACCGTGCGGCTTCGGCCCTGTCTCCCCGTTTCGGGCGCCCGCGGCGAAGGGACGAGGGACAAAGTGAGAGCACAACGTGCGGCTCTTGTGCCAGCGATCGAGCCCATAATCTGGGGACAGCAACCTGCGATGCCGCCGATCGAGATGTCCCCAACCACAGGGCGCTTCTCCGTGCTGGGACAAACTGGTGCTGCCACCGCAACTATTTTTTGCCCTATTCTCTGGTTTCCCACTCCGGCCGTCCCCGGAGGGCTCCGCGCAGCCTCTCCGGCCAAGCCGGGCCTAAGTCGCGCTCGGCTTTCGCTAAACGGGCCCTTTGAAAACCCAGCGCCCGTTTGCACCCGAGGCGAAGCTTGGGTGGGAAGAGCTGAAGCCACAGGAGCGGGAAGGACCGCACGGAGAATAAAAAAGCTGCAGCCCCCAAAGGGTCGGGCTGAGCGCCACCCCCGGGGCTGCAGCACCAACGAGCTGTTTGCTTTGGGGGGGGGGAAAAAACCTGAATTTTGGCACAGCAGGATGACGGGCAAACCCCGGAGGCTGCTCAACCCGCTTTGCCCCCCGCCGCACCGCAACTCCCCAGCGAGAGCAAACCCGAATTGAAATTCATTCCTAATTTTCCCCCCCGCGTTTTCTCTCTTTTTCAGGCCGAGCCCATGCACGCCGCCGCTTCCAAGCAGCTCTGCGGAAACCCCAGCGAAGGGTTAATCCTCCTCAGCCAGTTTACTTTGGGAGATGAGACATTCCAAAGCAACTGCCTTTTAACGAGAGAGGCAGAGGCTCCTCAGAGGCTCCTCGCAGCCGCCGTGCAGGCCGGGGACAGCCGTGGGGGAAAGGCAGCGCGCAATTCTCTTCAAATTCAGTCCATATAGCAGAGCAATTAGTCAGGCGGAATTAATTTATGGCGCTCCATTAGGCCGCTGCCCTGTACGGGCAAGTCAACAAACCGGAGGGTTCGGTTTGCCGGGGCATCGCCGAAACCGGCCCCGGGGGAAGCGGAGAGGCCGGACCCTCGCCCCAAGCGCAGTGTGTAGGGCAGAGCCCCCCCCCCCAGCCGCCGTTAATTACCTCTTGGATGTAACGAACTTCGCTCTTCAGCTGGTTGACGTGCTCCTCGTGGTTCGCGCCGCCCTCGGCCCGCGCCTTGAGATAAACCTGCCGGGGAAAGAGCCGGGGCTCGCCGTGCTTTTCCCCTTCGCCGTGAAGCTTCCCCGGTGGTTTCGGAAGCGGCGGCACCTCCCGTGTGACCCCCAACCCCGGTTCGACACCGCGGATCCCACCGAGACGGTGCCGCGGCCCCTGCCCACCCATCGGCCAAACCCTTCTTGTTCCCCGGCCCTAATCACTAAACGGCGAAGCCGCGGCGGCGGGGACGGTACCTTGATGATCTCCTCGTCGCCGTCGTTGGATTTGATGCACTCGGAGGCCAGGGAGTGCCCGTTGTTGGATCTGTTGGCCACCATGGCGAAGGCTTTGCCCACCGGCTGCGGAGACAGGAGCGGCCGAGCCCGCCGAGAAGCGAGACCGGCCGGGACGGTTCGCCCGGCTCCGGCCAAACCAGCACCGCGCGCTTTCACCGGGGAACCGAGCGTTTGACAGAGCCGGTGGGGGTGTGAGCTTTCACATTCATAAAGCGACTGAGCCATCACCAAGCGCCCGTTCCCCCCTCCCTAAATCATCTCAGAAATGCCGGTTTGCCACCCCGAACGGAGCCGCGGGTCACCCACCTTCTGCTTCGCCTGCTCGCGCCGCTCGCCCGGGAGGTCATTGGGCAGCGTCAGCCGCAGCACCTTCACGCTCTCCTAAAACAATACACGCGTCTTAGCTTTATAACTCCCCAAAGCCTCTTTTTCCAGCCCCGGTCGGAACCGCGGCGTTCGCCGAGACGCTCACCGAGCGCCCAAAACACCCCAAAACTCCCCGAGCGCGGCACCGCGCGCCCCCCCGGCTCCCACGCAAACCTCGGCGGCACCGGGGCGGCCGCCGCTCATTGTCCGCGCTCACCGGGGCCGCGGCGGCGCCGGCGCCCACCCCTCGCCACACCCCGGCCACGTCAGCCTCCCGCTCTCCAAAAGCGACGTCAAGGTGTTTCTCGCCTTCACCCCGCGCTCCCCAAGTCTCGACACGCTGCCCGCTTGTTTCCAAAATACGGCGCGCTACGCCGCTCGCGCCGAGACGGGGGAGCCCTCCCACGGATGCCGAGAAACGCGGCCCCTCGTTAAGGCAATTAGCAGAGAGAGAGAGAAACTTCGGGTTAAGCGGCTGAGCGCCTGCAGCTTTTAACTCCGGGGAAATGGTGGGAGTTGGAAACTTTGGTCAGAAAAGAAGCGGCTGGAAGACACCGCGGTGCAAGAGGCGCTCGGGGTTTTACGGCAGGGAAAAGCTCCCGGCATCAACCGTCGTCTCATGATGGAGGTGACGCGAGGAGATGCCGGGGGCCGTCGCAACCACCGCGGTCCCTTTGTTTATAGACACCGAGATCCGGTGTTTGCCATCCCCATGCCGCCAGACCCACGCAGGCGCTTTCCGACCCATCGGACCCCCCAAAAAACATCCTGCTCCCGGTGAAACGCCCCCTCCAGCCAACACAAAGCAGCCAGTGCCTTCCCGACCGGCACCGGCGCTGCCAAACCTCGGCTCCAACCAGGAAACCAGCCATGCAAATGCCGGTGGGGAAGGCTCCGCCGGCTCCATCCTCCTCCTCACCAGCACGCTCGGAGGAGATGAAGCGACGGCGAGACGCCGGCCGGGCGTTCGCGCCGGGTTCTCTGCGGAAAACCAGCTTTTTTGGCACGGTTAATGCTCATAAAGAGCCCGCGGTGGTGTTCAAATCCGCTCTGCCGTTTCCAGCCGTGGGGATGGGGGGGGGCAGCGGGTTTTGGGCCCCCTCTGGTGTTTTCTGGGGAAGCAGAGGGGTTTGGCAAAGTGGTTGGTGCTGGGAAGAGGATGGAGAGCCTTGTGCTCACCCCCAGCGTGGAAAAACCCACCTCATACCGAAAATACTGCGTTAACGCCCCCGCTGTGCACCCCAAGGGTCACCCCGGCCCCGCGCCGCCGGTTCACCGACCCTTTGGGTCCAACCAGCCCTGGAAATCAGGGCGAGCGGCATCGGCCGCAACAACCGATGGGATTTTGGGGACGCCGGAGCAGATTTTAAGGCTTTTTTGGTCTGTTTTATGTCATCCGGCCCCCCTCAAATAAAAACCCACGTGGGAAAAGCCGGGCTGGAGGGAGAGGGAAACCGGGAAATCCCAACCACATCCCAGGCGGAGGCGGCACCGGCCCTGGACCCGACGCCGGCGTTTTGCAACCGCGGGGAAGGCGCTCGGTCCGTCCGTCTGTCCCGCCGGCTGAATAAGAACAGGCCTGACCTGACCCGGAGGGTATCGCCGAGGATCAGCAGCAAACAGCTCCGGTGTTTGGAATCGCCGGCGTTACAGAGGCGCTTATCACCGTAATAACCCATTAGCCAAACGAGCCCGGCTCTGCAATCGCGCCTTATAAGGCCGGGATGAATTAGGACTCTCCTAAGGAGACTCAGAGCTGAGTCACCCGGCTGAGCTCGGGTCGGGGAACCGGGCGAGCACCGGCGACTGAGCGCCGCCGCGGTGGCTCTGCCTTCACCGCCGCCTTCGGGGGATCCCTATAACCGCCGAAACCGGAGCGAAGAGCCGAACCGCCGCCGGTTTCGCCCCCTTGGCGGGGAAACAGGGTCGTGGCGCAGGGCTGGTTTTGGGGCGCTGCCAGCCCCACCCTGCGCTTGTCCCCACGGCGGTGGCCCTGGCGCTGACGGCGACGGGGAAAACCCGACGGTAAGGCTGGGGAGAAACGCCAGGGCCCGATGGAACCCGGCGGAGGGAAAAGCGCCAAAGCGGCCGCGCCGCTGCCGCCACCGCGGCGTCGCCCCAAAAGGGACGTTGTTTGGGGACGGCTCGACGACGGCGCGGGACCGTGTGCCGGGAGCCACCGTAAGCACGACGGGACCCCGACACTGGGGTGTTTCTGGGTGCGCTCTGCTGTCCCCAAATCCCGGCGGTGTCACCTGTGCACCAACCGGGCTGAAATCTGGGGGACGGGCCCCCCGGAGCCCCCCAAACCCCCAAACGTCCCCTGGGCTGCGGGATGGGACAGGGAGCGATACCGGGGGGCGATGCGCGGTGCCCGGGGGGCTCAGTCCCGCTCCCCGGACCCAAATCCCGGGACCGCCCGCGGGCACCGGCCGCCCGGCAAAAGGACCGGAGGGGGAAGAGGGGACCGGAAGGGGGGTCGGGGCGGCCCGGGGGGTCAAGGGGCAACCGGGGGGTCGAAGGGGACCGGGGGGTCGGGTCTCACCGGGCTCTCGCCGTGGGGCCGCACGTCCAGCACCGCGCACCAACCGTTCCGTCCGTTCATGGCCCCGCCGCGACTGCCGGGACCCGCGGGCGCCGCCGCTTTTATACGGCCACGCCCCTTCGTAGGACACGCCCTCAGACACGCCCACTCGACGAACACGCCCTTGCGTGGCCACGCCCACTCGGTTTGACCACGCCCACAACACCTTTGGCGCGCCAAGGGCGGGGCCGGGCAGCGTGAGCCCTGCGGAGCGGTGCGAAAAACGTGCAAAACCTGAGAGAAACGGGCAAAGACCGTGCAAAAACTGCGAAAGGAGTGTAAAGCCGGTGCAAAACTTGTGCAAAACCGTGCAAAAACCGTGCAAAAACTGTGACAGATGTGTAAAACCCGTGCAAAACTGTGCCAAAGCATGCAAACCCACAAAAAACCCCCATGTAAAGCCTGTGCAAAATGATGCAAAAACTGTGCCAAAGTGTGCAAAAAACAATGCAAAACCCGTGCCAAACCATGCAAATCCATGCAAAATGTGCAAAAGAACCCGTGTAAAACCTGTGCAAAACCGTGCAAAAACTGTGCCAAAATGTGCAAAAGAACCCACGTAAAAGCTGTGCAAAACCATGCAAAAACTGTGCCAAAATGTGCAAAAACCATGCAAAACCCATGCAAAAAAACTCTGCCAAACTGTGAAAAACCCACGCGAGATCCGTGCAAAAACTGTGCAAAAACTCTGCAAAACCCGTGCCAAACAATGCCAGGGCTGTGCCAAAGCCGTGCCGCTGGGCCTGTCCCCCAATATACGGGGGTGTCCCCACCCAGAGCTGTGGGGTCACTGGGGCTGAGCCCGGTGGGTGCCGCAGCCCCTGCCCCGTCCCTGTGCCGCGCCGGTGGCCCCGGGTGTGCCGGCCGCCTGTGGCACCGATTGCCGCATACCGGTGTGATGAGCTCAGCCGGCCTCAGGTTCAGGACATGCTCCAGCCCCGGGGTGGGGACACCCCGTCCCGGGGGGGGTTGGGATGTTCTGCAGGCTGGAGGACGCACCCCAGGGCCCCCCACCCCATCACCAACGTGCCCGCGGGGGAAACTGAGGCACAGCGGGGCCCCGGCAGCTTCGCCGGGCAGAGCAGCCGCTGGGGAAACTGAGGCACGGGGTGGGGACAGCGGTTGACCTCGGCTGCGACACGCGTGTCCGGGAGGAGCAGAACCGGTTGTGCCGGGCCGGTTTGGCCGCGGGGGGGACGCCGTGGGTGCCGGGCACGCCGAGCCTGGCACGGCCCTTGGCGCTTGGTGACGCGGGGCCACGGGCAGCGCTGACCGCAGAGGGGACGGGTTTGTCACCGGTGCTGTCACCGTGTCCCTTCCTGCTGGCTCCGTCCTGCTTCAACATCACCAGGGCACGGGAGGGGAAACTGAGGCAGCAGCGCCAGGACTGGCCGGGTCCCCGGGCACCGTCCCAGCCGCGCTCGAGGCCACGGAGGGGAACGGCAGTAACCACCTGCCAATCACCGCAATGGCGCTAATTAGCAGCTGGCAAGGCTCCCATCCTCGTTAATTAGCGATAACGAAGATTTATCTCCAGGCCAGATCCAGCGGAGCGGGGAAGGAGCGCGGTGCCACGCACGACGAGCCGCGGGCGCCGAAACGCCGGATTTTATTTCCAACACCGCTCGAGGGGGACAAGTGGAGAGGGGGACACATCAAAACAACACGGGGGGGGGTCCCCAGCTTCTCCAGCTGCCCCCACAGCCGCATCGGGGACCTGGTGACACATAGGGGGGGACACAGTGACCGTGGGGAGCAGCTCCCCCCCATCACAAACACACCCTGAGACCCGTACGGAGACGAAGATGCCGCGCAGCAGCTTGGAGGGGGGCGGCGTTTTTCCGGCACCGCCGCTGCTTCCGGAAGAGTTTGTGTCCCTCGTGGGGGGGTCAGCAGGAGCTGGTCTGCAGGGTGGGCTCATTGAGCAGCGAGGCGATGGAGGACGGGCCATAGGCGCTGTCGGACTCCTCGTCCGAGCTCAGCTGCTCGTCGCGCAGGGACGAATCGGCCGCCGAGCGCGCCGTTTTGCGCCTGGGGAGGGACAAGAGGTGACGATCAAGGCAATGGAATTAAACGGTATTCCCTGCAAGTAAAACAAGCAGTTTCGGAACAAATATGAGGCCTTGGTGCTTATTTTAAAAACGCTCCTTAAGCTGCAATGATCGTGCGCTGCTGCCCTTACCTGCAGTCATGCTGAATAAAGCTATAGCTAAATGGAAAATTAAACGTATTCACAAGGTTTTAGCATCTACATCTTATTATTTGCAGTCTCTCGGAGAAAGCAAAAGTAACTAAAATAGCGCTATGGCAGGAACTGGTTTCTCGACCAACAACGTTGCTTCAGCACGCAACGAACTGGTTCATTCTAAAGGGGTCACAGTTGTAGACAAGAGGCATTGTATTTGAATACGCCACGTCTTTCGGTCCGTGTGAAAACACCTTTGAATGCCAAATATTCCCTGACACTTGGGAGTTACTGCGGCTCTTCCCATTTTCTTTAGGTCAAACATAGCAACACCGTACAGGTCTAAAACCTCTTTATGGGAAGTAGGCCGGGGAGCGACGAGCAACACGCGGTTCACCCCTCCGCGGCGCTGGACCGAACTGCACAGAGGATGCTCTAAAGAGCATCATCCAGCCCGGCATCCCCTACCACGCCTCCTTCTCCAGCGCCGCGACGCGGGTCTGCAGCTGCTCGTTGAGCTCCTGCTGCTCCTCCAGCTCCCGCTGCGCCTTTTTCCGCGCCCCCTCCAGCCGCTCGATCTCCTCCTCTGCCTCATCCACCTGCCGCTTCAGCGCCTTCACCCGCAGGCTCAGCTGCGGGGACACGCGCCGGGACCCGTGGGACGAGTGACGAGCGTCCCCGTGGCCCCTGGGGTGGATCCCCGTGTGTGTCCCCCGCCACGCCGTCCCCAACCTGGTCCTTTTGGTCGTTGACGTGCTGTCGCTCGTCCTCGATCTGGATGCTCAGCTCCTTCACCTTGCGCTCCAGCTTGCGGTTCGAGGACAGCAGGGTGCTCTTCTCCCTGCGGCAATGATGCGGGTTGGCTGCTCCCCGGCGAGGCCGAAGGCTCCGGGCGACACAGGGGACATGGGGGACACGGGGGACATTGGGGACAGTACCTCTCCTCCACTTGCAGCCGCTCCTGCAGCTCCTGCACCCGCGCCTCCAGCTGCGGGACGTGGCCGCTGGGCCTCTGCAGCCCCTCGGCGCTGGCCAAGCGGCTCTTCAGCTCCTTGTTCTACCAAAAACCGTCCCCCGTCAACCCCACGGGGCTCCCGGGGCGGAGGGGACACCCCAAAACCGCCCCCATCACCCCCATGGGGCTCCCGGGGCGGAGGGGACACCCCAAAACCGCCCCCATCACCCCCATGGGGCTCCCGGGGCGGAGGGGACACCCCAAAACCGCCCCCGTCACCCCCACGGGGCTCTTGGCTCCGAGCCGCCCTTATGTAAACCCGGGTGGTGAGTCAGGGCCCCGAAACCCATTTCCCAAGGAGGAGCCGTAACGAGCTGGGTTATATAACGGCAATTAGGCGTTGGCACACGAGACGGGGACGTGCCGGGGGCCACCGGGGTCTGGAGAGCCCCGCCGGCTCCGTGATGCTCGTCGCCAACTCGGCTCCTCCATTCCTGCTCTTGTTGGCCATAAAAAAAGAGCCACTTTCGCCCCAAAACCACGGCGGGACGCGGCTCCTCTCGCCGTTCCGCGGCGCTCCGGCCGGGGGGGGTGACAACGGGCACTGTCCCCTCACCTGCCGCTCCAGGGACACCTTGTCACACTCCAGGTCCTGGCGCCCCGATCGTTCCTGCAGCAGCTCCGCGCGCAGCTGGTCCAGCTGGGGACGGGGACACGGTGACACTCGGGGACAAGGACGCGGTGACAGCGACAGGCGGGTGCCGGCAACACCAAAATCCCCCAACGAGAGGAGTGTGGGTCCTTTCCCAGGTGGATTCTGGCGAGCGGCCCGGGGAGCAGCGCCGCAGCTTTTGCTCCATCGGAACGTTTAAACTGGTCGGACTGGGATGGGGAAGCCGGCGGCGTTGGCAGCTCTGCCGGCACCGCGGGGCGCGAAGGGGTTTGATCCGCGATGGATCCCAGCGCCGCACCGGATCCCAGTGAATCCCAGTGCTACTGGGCCCCAGTAAA
>VWYH01006471.1:0-14552 GCA_013399365.1 Pampusana beccarii
GACTCCTGGCACTGAATGGAAGCGCGATGGTGCTGACGGAGTGACAGTACTTTGGAGGAAAGCATCTGAGCCAGGTCATGGGTGCTAAAGGGAATTTTTCTTTACTAGTCTCTTACGTTATTGTATTGTAATTTTGCTTCTCAGGCCATCTTGCTACATCTATAAACTAGAGGAAACACTAGTGAATAGTTTTGTTTTGTTTTTGTTTTTTTTAATCATCATCTTGATAAAAGCCTGACATAAATTTCTGTGTGCATTAGAGAAAAGTGAATATATGGTAACTGCATAGTGTGGTGTTAACAATACATTTAGCATAGACAGGGTTATTTTCAGATTCTCTGTACATTATATATATGTATCTTGATGGGTTAAGTAGGTGGTGCTGGGAAAATTATTGTGATTTTAGTCAAGTCTTGAGTTTATTCTCAACATGTTAAAAATAAATATAGCTAAGTATTATGGCATTTCAATCCGAAAATACCTGAAATGGGTTAGTGCATGAACTCTGCTTGACCTAAGTAATTGAAAATCCTGACTTTGATTACTGGTGTATCTAGTTGTATTAGTCTGATTGGATATTTTTACATGTCACAAAAATACAACAGTTTGGGAATGGTCATTTTCTGTTCAGGTGTCCCTGGGCTGGACCATCAGCCCCTCTCATCACACAGAAGAGCAGTGCATGGCTGGGAAGCTCTGCTTCATTCAGCAAGGGGAATACTTAGCATCCGTGCTATTTTTATTTTTCCTCAGGAGGAAATAAATGCCAAAATTATATTGTAAAGGAGGAGTAGGAGAGGAAAGTGAAGGACATTTTCTCTGGTGATTAGGCTGGTTAGATTATGACAGTTTGCAATTTTACGTAAGCTAGGCAACACCTGTAGAAAATGCTTATGCCTGTGATCTTGTTGCAGGTCAATCTTGCAGAAAAACCTTACCAGACCTCTTCCACCAACTTACTTTTAACTTTTCATATAACAAATAATTTCCTCCCTTTACATCAAGTAATTATTTCTCTCCTTCTCTGAAAGCAGTTTATTGCAAACGTGCTTTGGCAGAAAACCAGAAGTTTTACGAAACTGCCCATAAGGAGGGTTTTATAGGTGCTACTCAGGAAATTATTTTTTCATTTAGATTTGGTAACTTTCTGAATTGCTTTTATAGCCTAGGAATGCCTTTACTGGGCAAGTGAAAGTAGTGAGAATTAAATCAGTGAAAGAAGGGACCCAATCCTTTGTGATTTCCTGGCAGAAATCACTGTTAGAATAGATCCAAAACCCCCTTAAATATCTACATATGAAATTTTATATAATATTTGATTTAAGATGTGATGTTTCAGCTCTTTTTCTGAGTTAATTATTCAGGCAAATGAATGAGTAAGAGTTATGGATGAGAAAGCACTTATGCAAGCAAATAACCTTACTCACAAGAACCCCTTTAATAGGACTGAATGTGTGTGTTAAGTTGGTAAAATGGAGGAAGCAACAGCAGTAATGATAAATAGAAAACCAGATCATGTGGTCTTGGCTTAAGATTTGAAAAGAGAAAAGAAAAGCTTTAAAGAAGAATAAGTGATGGAATTACGAGTTTAATTATTAGTAATTTCTGTATTTCTAAGAAGAAAAAAGCAATGTTCTCATTACTTCAGCCAATAGCTGGTTTATTCCTTTCACTTCATGAAAATATGGTTCACATATTTTGGGTCTCTGCCACCAAACCACAGGCTGTTCTATGGTTTGCACTAGATTTTGGATGACTGACAAAACTCACTGAAAAACAAGTGCTATTTGTTTTCCTGTGCCTAGTATTTAACGGGAAATCAGGAGGCTAAATTTCCAATCATTGGTTAAACAGACCCAGATGTGAACAAAGTGCTCTGCAAGGAGAAGAGTGAGGAAGGATAGGAAATGCATGACTAGTGATAAATTTGGTCTAAATAGTGACCTTTCACTATTCAAAGTAAAAGCAGTAGATTTTCAGTGTTGTGTAACAGTGTGAAGAGGAATTTAAAAGGACGTTTACATTTCCATAGAATCCTGAGTTTGTTTTTTTTGCAAATCTTCATGGTTCTTCTGCTCAGGAGCTGGAAACAATCCTGTAGTTGCCCTTTTCACTTGGCAGAGTTCATATTCCCCCTCCCGCTCCCCACACCATTTCCTTGTCTTTTGAAAAATGTGAAAAGTGTCTAATTAAAAGCAGTGTTTAGTAAACAGAAACTCTTATTATGCTTTTCACAATAGTAAATTTGCCTGGAGACTTTGTCTCATGGCCTGATTCAACCCCCTGCAAAATCCTGCTTTTCTAAAGTCTATGTAACTGTTTTACTCCCAGAATTATCACGAAGACCTCAGGCTACGTATGGTGCTTCTTACATTCTTGGCAATAGAGTGGAAGGATTTTGTCCGAAGTACGGATGGCAGAAAATGACAGGGTGGTAAATACGTGTTTGAAAGTGATCCATCGTCTGCATTCAGTAAAAGGATTTAAAGAGTACAATAACCATGGCAAGGCATCTTTAAATATCTAGGTGGTTTTTTGATTCAAAGGTTTATTCATGAAAGTGCCACAGAAGGAAAGGGATATTTTTGGCTTAGAAAGCAAGATATAGTACATGAAGCAAATATGCAGCATATAGTAAAAAAAGTCTATATGTGGTAGTGTGGTGTCCCAAAATAGGGAAATTTTATGATATATAGGTGTCCTCTGCTTCTACTGTTAGCACTTTTGTTTGGGCAGAAATATTTCAAAAATACCAACTTACCAGTAAATTTCAGAGGGAGGACAGCAGGTTCCTGTGCTTTAGTGTCTCCTTTCACGGCATGTTTAAGTCTTGTGGTTTTTTGGAGCCTAGTTTGCTAAGGATATCACATAGGTCATACTAGCTCTTCTCCTGTCCCAGGTGATGTGGGCCATCTTTCAGCTTCAAGAGCGGGCTGTCTTCATGGGTCACCGCTCCAACCAAAACTTTGTGTTGAAATCGTGGATGGGCCAGGTCTGGGTGCTGCTGCCCAGGCCTGTCACTTTCAGAGCAAAGGAGGCTGATAATTAGCAAGACTTGGGCTTTAAGTTAAACCAGGCTGCAAGACTAAGGAGAGAAACAACATTCTGGTGTTTAGTGGCTGAGGTATGTTCCCAGTCCCATCTTGCAGGAGGCTGAAGGGCCTGGAACAGGCATCTGTGATGGTCTTTTCCCTTCTGTATGGTCGCGGCTCTTTCCCTCTGCTTGCTTCAGTGCACAGGGGGCTTAGCTAGTGGAAGTTTACAGAAGCAGGAGTTTGATTTGGCAGACTGTTGATGTTAGAGATGTGGAGATAACAGATCACAACAGGTTGTGTTACTGAGTCATTTATTCCAGTGGAAACTATGGCTGCAGTTGCATAGATATGGTTTAATTCTTCCCTTCTTCCACTAAGCTGAATCTAACTTGAAACAGAATCCCTGGAAAAGCTTCTGCTACCTTATTTTGTTCAGATCAAACGAGTGTTACGAGGGAGTCTATTAATGTGTTATTTGATTAATGTGAGATGTGTGGACAATTACCTGTGTGCAATTAATAGACCTCTGCTGAGTCCTAAACTTTGGGAACAGATTTCCCCTTTACACAGATTTTTTGTTTCCTTTTTATCAATCTAGTAATTATTCCATGAGGGTTTTGAAAGTTGCACTTGCTTTGACACAGTTTCAGCTTTGATGGAAAATCCCAGGATCTTTTTTCTAGATACATATAGACATGCAACAGTCTGATCCTACGAGGTTCTGCTTTCATCCCGAGAAAGTGTTGAGCAGCCATAATTCCTATCAAGATCTTGTTGTTGTTGGCAAACTGAGCATCTTCCAGGAAGTAGAATTAAAATCTAAAATCTTGTTAAGATAGTGCTGCTTTTTTACCTGTTTGTCTTCAAAAAATGTGAGAACTGGCAGTGGAATTTTGTGATGACTGTAAATGGTCTTGAGAACACTAAACTGAAAAAGAAAAATTTTACTGCTGCCTGAAAGCATCGCACTTTTGTGGCTGGTAGAGACAAAGCTGATAGATGATTCACAAATGTTGCTCGTCATTTCAGAAGCAGCATGTTACTTAGTCACTTACCAAAGAGAATTGTTCTCTTGGTGATTACTGTATGTTATATGGGGATTTATGAACAACAGAGGATATATTTTTGAGTTTCTGAGTACCTGATACTTTTCCATACATGGTTTTACTTTTCCTCTGTAAGGGCCAAAGCACATTGAAGTACATTGTCAAAAACCACCAGCTGAGTCTGAACCCCATGTAGGCTGCTCTGAAAGCTGGTTCAAATTTTTGGATTTTCTTCTGAGCAGATTTACTCCTCATCTACACGTTCCACCACAGGTTGGATAATGTATAGCTCAGATAAAAATATGAAGGGTGCTGCTATTCTTCTGCTGGTATGTTTGCCTCAGTCTTGAATGGGTGGCTTTGTTGGTCACTTGTGCTGAAGGGGCCTTGGTGGGTAGTGGTGTAGCTGTTGCTGGGAGGGGAGGGATCGGTTCATGCTGTGGATGATTCGCTTGTATTCCGAGTCATCTCCTAGAGGTGCCTACCACTCTCTCAAGGCTAAATTATGAACTTGCTCCCTACTTGGGAGTTCTGAATTATAACTGTGTTAAATACTTAAAATGTCATAAAGCCAACAAAGTAAATATACCACTTGGATCAGGTTCAAAGGGAAAAAAAAAGGCAATAAACATTTAAAAGGAGAGAAGGAAATAGGTAAAATAAGAAACAGAAGACTGTATTTTGAGTGTGTGCGGTGTTCATGTTCAGCAGTGTATACATTTGAGATGAGCCAGGGTTGGTTCTGAGAGTTGTTCCGTCTGGGGAATAGTAACTTACGCTATTTGGCACTTCAGGTAGCTGATGTCCTGGACTACCATGGCAGCCTTGAGAGGGCAGTTTTTGTAAGACTGGAAAGTTTTCTTAAGGGACATATAAAGGTGGTTGTCTTCCCCAGCATGAGGGGCATATGTTTTCTTGCTTCTGTACAGTGCAAAGAAAATTACAGTCCCTATTTTCCCCAAGGGTCAGCAAGGTAGTAGTGTGTTTAATCAAAATACGTTCCTAAACATGTTTTGTTTGATAGAATACTCATGTTTTGGTAGCAAATTTTTAAAATACTTTACCTGACCTTTGTTTCTTCTGACTGCAGAAGAGCCCTTTGAACTGCGGTCCTTGCTGTGGTTAGTGGCCATGGCCAGTATCTTTTGGTCTCGCAAATTGATTTTCCACATCAGACTTGGAAGTTTCCTCATTTAGCCTCAGAACTGTGACAGAGCACATAGGTCAGTTCAGCAGCAGAGGATATTTCTGGTGCAGTCACTTTTAATGTCCCCACAACAACAGAAAGGAATAGAACTGGGGCACTTTTTCCACCCTGCAACCTCTGAAAGCAACCACTGAAGGAGATGAAGTGAGGAGATAAAAGTGTACATGGCAGCAGTTTCTTAATCACCCAATCGGCTGTGTAATGAGTGCTCAGATAAAAATGTTTGATATATTCCCAAATATTTAAAACATCCTTTGATTTTAATGCTCTGGTTTATCCTAAGTACGTTGGAGAGAGCTGCTTTTGGTTTGTTCTGAAAAGTAAGTAGTTAATGTTCAAGGCAGGTGTTGAAACAGTGATGGTTGCCTTTTTTGGAAGAATCTATTGATTTCTTTCCAGAAAAAATAACGTGCTTGGCTCACTTAACCTTGCCTTAGGTCCATGTAGTAAAAATCCCAACATTGGCAGGCACAGCAGAATCCTGCTCTCCTTTCTAAAATCTGGTGGTAGAACCAGCATTTCAAATAGACTTTACTATGTGATTAAAAAAAAAAATTATTATAAGATGCATGTTTATTTAAAGATGTTTACTGTATGATCATCTCGTCAGGATGCTTTTGCCAGACTTTTTAGTTGCTCTGCTTTCTGTCTGTTGGTTCCTCCCTACCAGGACTCAGTACCTTTGGGGTTCCTTGGTAGAATCTGTTTTGCAGGAAGACATTTGTCCTGCTGCAGGATGATGCAGAAGGTTTTCAAGTTTTAATTAGTAAGAAATGGAAACCCAAGTGTATTCTGAGGAAGAAAGCTGTTGTGCCAGCAGACATTTAAATATCTTAAATCTTAAATTAAAAAGACAGTGAAAATGCATTATTGCAAACTAATACATTTCTTTGGCCAATATTTAGGAGGAGTATTTTCTCTCACACTTTCCTCAAGTGTCTTAAAAAGTTGCACTGATACTTCTTACTCTGATACTGACTATAAAAAGTACCAGAAACATTGTGAAATAGTGTAAATGAAAGACAACTACTGTACTTATTGGATAAACTGTAGTATTTTTGAGGTAGTTAAGCAGGTTTGTTCCTGAGAGTGGAATGCCAGCATCTACTCAATATCCCTGCAAAATAATAACTGGTTAAGTCCTTAAGCCCTGCAATTTTTATGCATGGGAGATTTTTCAAATTAGGCTGGAGCTCTGTGAAGATGTCCCAGATGTCTTGGATATAAAGACATGGTTGCTAAGAGGTGCTCTGATGCGATCCCTGCGGGGCCGGACTTGTGCTGTGTCAGTGTCATCCCACCAGCCTGTGTACACTGTAAAATTTAATGTGTTAGGAGCATTGTAGAGATGTCCCAAAAAATCAGTCCATGGTATAGCTGCTTCTGAGTGGTGAAAGTACAAAGTGAATGCTGTTTGCTAAATACATTTTAAAGATAACTGTGTTGCTCTCTTTTCGTAGTATTGTAGGTTTGGGGGCATTTACTCTAATGGCAGAGTTTGCTTTCTTATTTCAGAACTCTGAGAGTATCGAGAGAATATGGTGTATTCTGTGTTACACTGAATAAAGACTTTTTCCATTTAAAGGAAGTGTTTTATAGTAGTCATATGAAAAACAACAAATAAGGCAGATCATTGAGAATCGAAACAGGTGTTAGTTTAAACTTTGAAAACTATTCTGGCAGAAGAATAGGTCTGGTCAAATTGAACACTGAATTACATGGGCCTTCTCTTAGAGGATAGTATGTGATATGTGTGTAATAAATGCTAATGTAATAGCTGGAAGCACAAGGAAGAACTTCCATGTGCCAAAGGGTGTAATTTATGTGTCTACTTGGACAAATATTCGTAGGTGCTAAACAAACTGACATGTAACATCCTGAAATAGTGCTGGGAACTGTAGCTCCAGGGAAGGTAATAGGTGGTTGCTCGTAGTTCATTTCTGTAATTGGAATCTGATTTCAGATAACCTCTGTTAAATAGTTGCTATTGATGTGTGTTGCTTAAAAGGTGGGAGAGGTACTTATGACCATTATCCCGCTATAACATGCAAATAATACAATAAAGCATTTCCTCTCTTCCTGTATGTAAAACAACAGTAAATACCTTCCTTGCCTCTTAGCCTTTATCTTTCCTGACTCTGTGTTTCTCTGTTGCCTTTTATCTGTCACTGAGCTTTGGAGTCATGCTTTTTCCGATTTTGGGGTTACTTCAGTAGTTCCCAGTTTTATTGAGCTTCACATCCTTCTCCGTCTTCAGTTCCTCAGACCATCATCTTCTTACTCTCTCCGGTTCTCCTAGAGGAAATTGTCTTCAGCCCCCTCAGCTCAGCCCCGTTGCGCTGTGCCTGCAGCAGCCCCATTTCAGAGCCCTCCCTTTGCTGCCACGGGCTGATGGGTGCTTCATTTTTCAAAATCATCTTTGAAAAAGGAATCGTTACGCAGAAGTTAAAAACCGTGACGTTTAGGCATTGTTGGAAATACGCCATAATCACCTTCAGTGAATGCATTTCGGTGTGACATATTGCATTGCTTAAACATGCGGCCCGTCTGTGTGGATAAATGTACCACACTAAAAATATGTTTTTGTTCCCATCAGGTGTCTTTAGGTTCCGTTGTTCAGTTTGAGAAGGGAAATTTCTCCTTGTCAGCAGAAACGGAAGAAAAGGTTTTTCCTGAGAGGAATGAACACCTGCTACAGTGGGCCCAGAAGGAATATGGAGCAGTAACATCTTTCACTGAACTCAAAATATCAAGGAACATCTATATTAAAGTAGGAGAAGGTAAGACAAAACAAAACCAAAAGAACTGGTAGGCGCTTCTAGATGTTGAGAATAAGTCTTGCCATAGTATTATTTCATATATTTTATTTTAATCTTTAAACATACCTGTCATTTTGCAAGAGATGTGATATGAGAGGGGGAGGCAGACAAATAAGAGCAAGTGTAAAGACCAGACCTCGGAAATAGGCAACTTTTAATGGATTCTGATGCCGTAATTTTATGCTCGTTAATGTGGATATAATTGGCCAGAATCTTACAGAGTCAAAGCTTCACCTTTTGAAAGGAATAAACTATTCATGCTGATTGTTTGGGTGCCTTCATATAAAGGACAGAAGTAGAGAACCTGAGGTAGGGGTTAGTTTCTAGAAAGACCCGAGTTGCATTTTTTTCAGTATTTGCATGTGTAAGGATCCAGGCTACTTTAGGCAAAGAATTATTGCTTTCTTCATCAAGATGAGTTGCCTCAGTCTGATGTCCTTGTGTATTTTCATCCCATGGAGAAATATTTCCTGTCCCTGTGAGCCGCATGCCAAATTCATCAGGTGGCCCAGGGCAGGTGGGAGAGCACTCCAGCTCTTCAGGGGTTTCACAGGCTCATATTAAGGTGGGGTTTGGACTGTAGCTCTGTAGCTGAGCCGTGTTGGAACAACTTAACAATATGAGCCTCTGCAGNTTAGGCTGGAGTTCTGTGAAGATGTCCCAGATGTCTTGGATATAAAGACACGGTTGCTAAGAGGTGCTCTGGATGCGATCCCTGCGAGGCCAGGCTTCTGCTGTGTCCGTGTCATCCCACCAGCCTGTGTACACTGTAAAATGTAATGTGTTAGGAGCATTGTAGAGATGTCCCATAAAATCAGTCCATGGTATAGCTGCTTCTGACTGATGGAAGTACAAAGTGAATGCTATTTGGTAAATACATTTTAAAGATAACTGTGTTGCTCTCTTTTCGTAGTATTGTAGGTTTGGGGGCATTTACTCTAATGGCAGAGTTTGCTTTCTTATTTCAGAACTCTGAGAGTATCGAGAGAATATGGTGTATTCTGTGTTACACCGAATAAAGACTTTATCCATTTAAAGGAAGTGTTTTATAGTAGTCACATGAAAAACAACAAATAAGGCAGATCATTGAGAATTGAAACAGGTGTTAGTTTAAACTTTGAAAACTATTCTGGCAGGAGAACTCCTAAGCTGTTTTTTCTGACAGGTCTGGTCAAATTGAACACTGAATTACATGGGCCTTCTCTTAGAGGATAGTATGTGATATGTGTGTAATAAATGCTAATGTAATAGCTGGAAGCACAAGGAAGAACTTCCATGTGCCAAAGGGTGTAATTTATGTGTCTACTTGGACAAATATTCGTAGGTGCTAAACAAACTGACATGTAACATCCTGAAATAGTGCTGGGAACTGTAGCTCCAGGGAAGGTTATAGGTGGTTGCTCATAGCTCATTTCTGTAATTGGAACCTGATTTCAGATAACCTCTGTTAAATAGTTGCTATTGATGTGTGTTGCTTAAAAGGTAGGAGAGATACTTACAACCATTATCCCGCTATAACATGCAAATAATACAATAAAGCATTTCCTCTCTTCCTGTATGTAAAACAACAGTAAATACCTTCCTTGCCTCTTAGCCTTTATCTTTCCTGACTCTGTGTTTCTCTGTTGCCTTTTATCTGTCACTGAGCTTTGGAGTCATGCTTTTTCCGATTTTGGGGTTACTTCAGTAGTTCCCAGTTTTATTGAGCTTCACATCCTTCTCCGTCTTCAGTTCCTCAGACCATCATCTTCTTACTCTCTCCGGTTCTCCTAGAGGAAATTGTCTTCAGCCCCCTCAGCTCAGCCCCGTTGCGCTGTGCCTGCAGCAGCCCCATTTCAGAGCCCTCCCTTTGCTGCCACGGGCTGATGGGTGCTTCATTTTTCAAAATCATCTTTGAAAAAGGAATCGTTACGCAGAAGTTAAAAACCGTGACGTTTAGGCATTGTTGGAAATACGCCATAATCACCTTCAGTGAATGCATTTCGGTGTGACATATTGCATTGCTTAAACATGCGGCCCGTCTGTGTGGATAAATGTACCACACTAAAAATATGTTTTTGTTCCCATCAGGTGTCTTTAGGTTCCGTTGTTCAGTTTGAGAAGGGAAATTTCTCCTTGTCAGCAGAAACGGAAGAAAAGGTTTTTCCTGAGAGGAATGAACACCTGCTACAGTGGGCCCAGAAGGAATATGGAGCAGTAACATCTTTCACTGAACTCAAAATATCAAGGAACATCTATATTAAAGTAGGAGAAGGTAAGACAAAACAAAACCAAAAGAACTGGTAGGCGCTTCTAGATGTTGAGAATAAGTCTTGCCATAGTATTATTTCATATATTTTATTTTAATCTTTAAACATACCTGTCATTTTGCAAGAGATGTGATATGAGAGGGGGAGGCAGACAAATAAGAGCAAGTGTAAAGACCAGACCTCGGAAATAGGCAACTTTTAATGGATTCTGATGCCGTAATTTTATGCTCGTTAATGTGGATATAATTGGCCAGAATCTTACAGAGTCAAAGCTTCACCTTTTGAAAGGAATAAACTATTCATGCTGATTGTTTGGGTGCCTTCATATAAAGGACAGAAGTAGAGAACCTGAGGTAGGCGGTAATTTCTAAAAGACCTAAGTTGCATTTTTTTCACTATTTGCATGTGTAAGGATCCAGACTACTTTAGGCAAAGAATTATTGCTTTCTTCAGCAAGATGGGTTGCCTCAGTCTGATGTCCTTGTATATTTTCATCCCATGGAGAAATATTTCCTGTCCCTGTGAGCCACATGCCAAATTCATCAGGTGGCCCAGGGCAGGTGGGAGAGCACTCTTCAGGGGTTTCACAGGCTCATATTAAGGTGGGGTTTGGACTGTAGCTCTGTAGCTGAGCCATGTTGGAACAACTTAACAATATGAGCCTCTGCAGTACCTTCTGGCTCATGCTTTCCCTCAGCTGACTGCCGATCACATAGCATATCTTCTGCAGGGGAATTCCACCTGAGCTGGTCATAACCAAGAGCCACAGCTCTTCTCTTCACTACATTCTTGGAGCAAGGCAGTCAGTTCAGCACGGTTTATGCCTTGCTTATCTCTATCAGGTTCATTTTCTGGAAAATGTATTGTTATTAAAAGGAACTTTGCAGGGAGAGCAGACTTTCCTCTATTGTGCAGGATGATGATTGGGGGTGAAATTTTCTTTTTCACAGGTATGGAATGTTTTAAGATGTCAGTGTTCTTTACCTAATGGCCTGCAATTCACTGTTTTTCTTGTTCCCTGAAGAAGTCATCCAAGTTCAGGCTAAAACAAACATCCAGCTTTAGGCTAAACCAAAAGGAGCAACAATAAAGGCTGGTAAAAGTGAGCTGGAACTCATTTGCATTGCAGCTAATGGTCCAGATATTTTGAAACTAATTGTTGTCTCTCAAGAAGTCCAGTGATGAGAAAAGTAGAAATCAATAAAACATATCATCAACATCCAATGAGTACTGGTGGGCTGAGCATTTACTAGCACAAGCAGCCTAATTTAGTAGTACTTTAGCAATATTTCTACAGAAACTCCTGCATAGCTGAAAAAATCCCAAAAACTTTCTGCAGAGAAAACATTATTTCCTAAACACCTGTATCTGATCATTTGATTTCCTGAAGCATGAGGCTTGCCCCCCAAAATCAGAACATGCTTGTATTGGTTTTATCCAAATCCTGACAAATTTGTACAGGATTCCCCTGTGTGATTTTTGTTCTACTTGGCACCAGTCTTAGATTTTAATGCCAGAAAATCATTCAGAAATATATTTATTAGCTTATTATAGTGCTCTTGGAACATATATATGGGAGTAGTGGTCTCTGTGTTGCAGAAATTAAAATTTAATTAGATATGTCAAAAAACGGATACAATTTTGTTTGTTGATTTGCATATCTCCGGACGAACTAGGCAGCTAAATAGAAGAGCTTTGCATCATCTTTAGAATGTGTTAAAACATAATTTAATTAGGAGCAAGTACACAAAATGGAACTTGGCAAGCAAACAAAATATATGGTTTCTGAGAAGGCTCCTACAAACTAGCTCAGTTGTAACCATTTTTTATTTAAATTCCTGGCAGAAGAATGAGCATGGCTCTATGTGTGGGAGTAATGCATGTGTTCAGGGCTGGGGAGAGGGTCAGTTCTTGAACTGCAGCTGTTGTGCAAGGAGTTCTATTGAAACCATGTGGGACGTGGAGCTGGTCTGCTGCTCTGCAGAGTAAATGATGGAATCACTGGATTCCACAAATCACAGTGTATGCTAATGGACATTTCAGGGTTTTTCATACAAAACTCACACTCCTCAAGTGCTTTAGACGGGCACCCTTAGCTGCCAGTCTGTGAATCACAGCTAGTGATACTCATTGTCTATAGGTGGTCATACGAAGTAGTTTCTTGCTATGTGACCAATACAGAATTTAATGGCAGTATTCATGTAGTTGTGTACATTTCAGCTTCACTCAAGTTAGAAAAGTCTGAAACTGGAAGATGTAACATTTTAGAAGTGGAGGCTGTAGCTGAATACAGCAAACAGAAACTGCAAGCCAGAGGACAGTGAAGAAGGGTGATCTTTCATAGAATAAAATTGCTTCTGATGCAATGGGTCTTTGAAATCACTTCTGAAACTGCAAATGAAAGGCCGCTGAGCAACCCAGCAAACTGGGTCAGGGCCAAGTACATCTGAATCCTGTCAATTTGAAAGAGTGGCCGATCAAATAATGCAGGGATTCTGAGCACAGTGGGAACTTGAAAGGGCCAGAATGAGGGTTTGGAGGAAGGGGGCACAATAAGTGGCATTCTTCTTCTTGCTTTGATTTGTGCAGTGTAGGAGATGGCAAAGTGATTGCTATGATAATTGCTATCAGATTCTAGAAAGTGGGACTGCTCATGGTGAAAGTTATGTTAGTATACATTTTTCAGCAGAAATCAGTTTAATTCCTCATGCTTCAGTGAGATATGATTGTACAAGTCAGGAAGACTTATCAGTTAGCTAAAAATTACCTAACACATCCAGTACTGCCAGTGTAAATCCAGGACAGATGTGCTAGCCTGGAGGAAGCCTAATTTCAATACATTTCTTAGTTAAATAAGAATAAAAAAATAGTCAACTATAACAGTAACTAAACTGGAAAATGTACCATCTGTTTACAGACAGTAATACTGTACTCGTGTCCTGTCAGAAGGTGAAGCTTCAGTCCTGACTTGCATTGTGTTGGGCTTTAGCTGTGTGTCCTGCCAAGAGCTTCTCCCCTCCCTGAAGAGACCTCTGCAGCCCCTTCTCTGTTCCCATTCATACCCTGCCAATAAATGTCAGTCAAGGTTCTTGATCTCCGTTGCTCTGAGGGCTAGTAAACTGCAAAATACACCCAGAAAAGCCCCACCATCAGAGTGGCTGAGGAAAGTCACAAACGCTTTGCTTATCCTGAGCTCAGCTTTGAAAGGCAAGCTTTGCTTCAGTGGGATTTTCGGTGCTAAACCAAACTGCTGCTGCTCAGGGCATCTGTCTTGAAGAGTGACACCTGATTAAAACAGTGCTCATTTTCACGAAAACCTCGTAATTTTAAGCTGGGATACTCAACTTTTACCCAATTTAGCCAAGAACCTGCAGATGACACCTAATTTGTGCAGGATAGAGCAGGCTGTGTCTCTCCTCATCTGTAAAACAGAGGTGCTGCCCACAGACACGACAGGTCCAGGTGTGCGATCTGCAGTCCCCATCTTTGCAGCCCTGTGCGGGCCCAAGGCGGAGGCGGCCGCTGAGCAGAGCTCCACGTGTGCGGGGTGTCGCAGGCAAACCTCGTGTCTGGTTCCATACGGGGAGGCTGTGCAGGTTAGAGAGGCACAGGGTCCGTAAATTGACTATTTGCTGGCTGGTGTAGTAAAGTTTTTAAGTGATTGCAGAGACCTGCAGTCCCTTTCCAAAGTAAGGAGATAGCCCCGAAACTAAAAAAGTATAATAAGCAAAGGAAGATGAAATGGATCCCCTTTTCTGTTCCACCCCAGATCTTGGTAACTGGTACAGGCGAGAGTAAATAATTTTGGTGAAGGAGAGAAGTAAATATGTACACCAAATAGCCAGTGACAGAGTTAAAATTTGCTGTGGAGGAAAGCGTGCTGTGGAGCGGAGGCCCGTGCTGGGGAGCAGCAAGAGCAGCGGTTCTGGGGAGCTCCAGAGGCGTTTAATGGACGTGCCAGGAGGAGGAACCAACTTATTTGCAATGGCAAACGATAGCACGTGTGGTAATTATCCACAAACCACTCAGAGGCTGTTATTTTATGGCTTGAATTGTGTTCTGTGGCAGCTGAGAAGCAAATATCTAGTATCTCTGCGTGTGTATATACAAATTGAAGCTCAGAGCAGACAGTTTGGGATCGTTTTCCGTTCTGTGCCGTTGTGGGAGGAGCTGGCAAAGCTGCAGCTGCATTCAAG
>VWYH01006472.1:1364-13207 GCA_013399365.1 Pampusana beccarii
CTCACAGATGTTTACCAGCTTCTGGCGAGGTCAGCATGTCCTTGAGAAATACCTTGTTAGCAAGACAAGGCACTGCAGCTTACTAAGGCATTAGCCTTACTTTGGCTAACAGTTTCATTGTTCATACAGTTGCTCCAAAGATCCATGTCTCTGCTCACGTAGCCATTCTACAACAAGTAGAAAGCTCTGATGAAATTTGCTGACAATGCAGCACTAGGAGACATGGGGAAGACTGGGATATGTTGTAGTCATGATAAAGGTAGATTTGATTATCAGATGTATTTCTTTAAAAGTATTAATGACACTGGATAAAGCACTAGTCAAATCCCTCTGGAGTACTGAGCCCAGTTTGTATTGTGACTGAAATAAACTCAAGTGTGGACAGATGCACAGAAGGGATGAGCAAAATGTTTGGGTTTGTTTTCCCAACATGTAAAGCACATACATTGAAAATTAGCAAAAAAAAAAAGAGCAAATGGAAGAAGCTGATTGGTTTACCTGGCTCAGCTGTAAGACATGTCTCATATTAATCAATATCTTTTTCATAAATAAAGCTTACTTTAAAATGATTGTGATGTTTATGGATAAGCTGACATGTCAGATGTGTGAAATGATTTACGACCTGATTTAAAGTGCCTACTCTAGGAAGGTTATGTGTAGCTGTAATCAAAAAGGAGATATCCCATCAGCAAATCTGGGACTCTGGATTTAGGTACTGAAGTAGAGTGAAGACTTCAGCATTAGGCATCTTTGGTCTCAACATAGTTAATAATTTTGATGTAAGGTGAGGAGGCAGGTGATTCTGAGAGCTGATACGAAATTCTCACCTGCTAAAAAGACAGCCTGTAAGAAGCAGTATGTTGAGTAATGAATCTAACTCCTACCCTGCCTGTCAGGAGCATGCACATTTGAGTTGAGGCCACACATGGAACATTTTTATGTGCTTAGGATCCAGACTGCTGGGTTTTCCTGAAAGTATTTGAATTAACAAGGCTATATTTTTACATAAGAGATAATACCCATATTTTTTAGGATGCCATGGCAGTTATTAAATAGCAATTCCCTACATCAGACTGAAGAGATTTCAACTGGGAGTCTATCTCCAGAAGAGTACTCTGTGTGCCACAGAATAGTTGAGGACTCTAAGAGAGGTAGGGAAAAAGAAGATTTTTAATAAGCATTCTGGGCCACAGTGCAACCAGGGATGCAAGATTCATGGGGCCAATGGCAGGAAGACAAGAAAGGGGCTTAATCTGTTACCAGTAAATAAGACATTCATCTAGCACAGGCATGTGCATGGATTTTCATCTCTGCTCTCAAGATGGTTTAGACATTTTACATCAGACTCTTGCCACCTTAGCTAAAATAATCACTAAGGCACAGAAGTTAGTGTATGCTCATGGGAAGTAGGAATCCACTCAGGGTTGAGAAGGGATCATACCTACTATTCCGGATCTGCAGCCTCATGGGGAACTGTATGCTATCCTCAAGACTCATGAAAAAGGAGGTTACCATTTTCCCCAGGCTCTTTGCACATAACGTCATAGAGACATTTTGCATGCCTCTGTGCTTAGACTGGGAAACTTCTGTTCATAGCCAAGCAGGATGCTTTGTGGACCAAATGTAAGGCATCTCAAGTCTTGACTCACTATTGGAATTAAATACCTAAATTCCATATAGGTCTCATTTGAGGAACCAAAGTGGGCAATTTGATTCTTGTCCATAATGAATAACAAATGAAACAATTGCAAGGTAAGTCATTTAGTTAGTTTAAAATGAGCAAGACTATAAATGTTTGGTGAAAGAAAATCCTATGTTTTTACTGAGCTTTCAATGTCTGAAAAACATATACAATTAATTTTATTACTGCATGTCTACCTCCTATAAAATTATTTTCTTAAAATTAATAGAGGGCTATAAAGTTGGCAGACAGTTGAAGCCAGGATGTTTTAATCCCTATTTATTTGTATGAATTTCACAATTTGGAAAAAGTTAAATAAATGCTTCTGTTTTTAAGAAAGGTTTAGGGCTTTTTTGCAACTTTTATCATACAAATAATCCTATTATTTCAGTATTATGACTACTAATACTCAATAAGAACTGCATATGAATTGCAGATCCACAGTCTTTTTATGCTAGCAAACATACAGAGGAGGAGGCTGTGTTTTGCAACAATACTCTGAGCTGCACTGTTGTCATATCAATGGTTCTTTAATGCCTTTCTTTAGACCTTTTTTTTTTAATTGGAAAATCTGTTTAATGTGTTACCTTATAATGTTTCCTTGGAAGTGATATGTCATTATGTTTTGGGAATAATAATCAATTCTGAACTGCCCTGTTAATGGTTAATAGAGAGAGAGGAGCTGGGAGTGCCAGACAAAATGAGAGTTCACGGAGACAAACTGCATCTTTCAGAATGAATAATACTTCTATTATTTTAATGAAGACAATGTTTATAGGATGACATGTATAAAAATGCAACACTGTTTCCCACTATTGCTGGTTTATTTTAAACCAGAACACATAAACAATAATTCTGCATTGAAGTGTGACCACATTCTATTTGGTGATGTTTNGAAAGATTTTGTGTGGTCAGGGGACATTCAGTCAGTTGAAATTCACACACTTGGAGCATTCAGCCAATTAAAGTTGGGATAGCAGGATTAATAATCAATAGGTGAAATACAATTTAACTCAACAAGTAGAAGAGCAAGAATGATTAATTAATAGTGTTTAGTTTCATCCCAAGGTGTGCAGAAACAAGAGATGTTGTGTAAAATGCTGGATGACAACTCCATTGTACAAAACAATTACTGTGACCCTGATAGTAAGCCTCCAGAAAACCAAAGAGCCTGCAACACTAAGCCTTGCCCACCTGAGTAAGTAATTAATCACTAAGATGGACATGTTTTGCATAGATAGAAAAGTCTCTGTAATATATAATAAATCTGTTTGACCAAAGGTGGTATAAAATTCTGATATAGCATTAGGGCCCTGTTTTATCAGATGGGATATTTGGTTTTGTTTTTTGGTTATGGTTTCTTATTCCTCTGGAATCAGTTGTGGAAAATACATACTTTGACCTAGAGGAGGCCTGATTTGACTGAGGAACAGTGGTATTTAAACTACACAAAGCAACTCAGATGTTGTAAGTAAAAAGATACTAGCAAAGTGGTTTCTTACAATGGAAGTATCAGGTGTGGTGGATAGTGCTCAGAAAAGAACTGGGGGCCATTGTTAAGACAATAAGGACAGAAGAATCTTGAGGTGGGGGAAGACTAACTTTCCCATAGATATTTACATTGCATACTAAATGTTTGCCATATTTTTAAGTATAGTATATTAAAATTTTGGTAAAGTGTTCACATGAGAAATGATAGACAGAAACTGCTTAGTAGACCAAACCATTTACTGATAATAGTTTTGTTAAACAACCTTTCTCTCCAGGATGCTCAGTGTTGTACAGTAATGTTGTGCGCCTTTAGGATTAGGTGCATACTTGGTTAAATCTATTTAGTTTTATTTTTGAAATCGCTGTATGCTACATATTGAAAAGAATTTAAAACACAGAAACTCATTTGTTCAAAAATGAAATATGGTAAGGACCTATAGCAAAGCTTAATCTTACTACAAAAACTGATTAGAAACAGCTTTGATATTTTGCACTAGAAAATTCCAGCATATGCACAACAGTTCCTTCTTACATTTTGAGACAAATAATACAACAGTTTATTGATTCATGAGCTCTGGTTCATTTAATTTTCATGATAATCTGTAGCTAATTCTAATTGGGCATGAAAATTATTAATAGTGATTGTGTAGATATCACACAGTAAAGAAATACTGTGGTCTCTTTTAAATGTCTCTTAGAAACTGTAAAACTATATCATGAAGAACACAAGGAGGAATGAGAAAATACTATAATGCATTAAAATCCAACAGGTCTTCATGAAGCCAGTTTCTTCCTAGAGTATCAACTGCTTCGCTGGGCATGGTGACAGGTTGCAGGATGGCAGAACAATGTCTTCTACACTTATTCCCCCTGTGCCATGTACCGTACTCATTTAACATAAACAGAAGTGAAGCCATTACACTGCGCTCACCTTGAATGTATTTGAAGGTAGATGTGCTGTCTCACAAACAGGTCTAAATTATTGTTCCCATAGCCTATGTGTAAATATAAGCTTATCCTGCAAGTATATGCACTTGATTTCTGTTTGTAGAACACTGTTTAGCATAGCTCTAAGTGCACTAACTAAACTCTCACACCATGTACCTGAGAGCAGAACTTGGGAAGTGGTCATGTTTGTCAGTTCCTTTTTACCACACACATCCCTATCCTTTCCTTTGTGTGGCTTAACTACTAAAAAATTAGCACTTTAAAAAGTAGTGTTAACATAGTTATTCTAACATAGGTTTTTTTGTTGTTATGTTTTTGTTTTTTTCACTGTCAATATATAAAAACCCAAAAATAAACAAAAACCCAAAATGAACAAATAAAAACTCCAAAACAAAACCAAAAACAAACAAGCAAACAAAAACCCCAAAACTAAACAAAACAAACAAAAAAATCCCCATGAAGTGGTACACTTCTGGATTCTCCATCCAGTACAGCAGGGACATTGATAAAGATGGTGAAACTCAAGTCATCAAGATTCAGAAAGTGGGTAGTGTGTATTAATCAGCATCTATTTGAATATGTCAGAGCAGTTCAGGCCACATCTGCCCACTTGATGCTCACCACAGGGTGAATACAAAGTACCAAACTCCTAAGGAAGTGTTCTTGATTGCTGATCCTATAAGTAGTCTAGAAGAAGGCTGTTCAAATACCATCTTTTGTGATAGTTTCCCAAAGAAGTTTGACCCTTTGGGCTGGAAGATTTATCACTCAGTAAGGCTTACTCTTTAATCAGAGTGGCCAAATATTTCTTTTTCTTAATTAACACAATTCTGCTTGTGGTGAAAATGTTACTCCTTCTAACTGAATGCCATTTACATTATACTCGAGGCAGCAAAGACTATGTTTGTTCACAGTATTTTGTTTGTTATTACAATAAGTGACTCCTAAATTTCCAGATTTCAGGAAAACAATATAGATAACTCTCTATGGATCCTATGAACAGTACTGTTCAACAAAAGATGTTCTTTAATAAAGAGAATACCAACTTTCAAGTCTATTGCTAAGAAAGGTGATGCTTTACATCATCATGGTTACTTCAGAAAAAAAACTAGCAGATTATTCTGGATTTTGATATTGAAAACCCATCATCTCTACTCTCAAGATATTTGCTGTTTCAGGAACCAATAGAAATGGAAATTGCTTTTTTCTTTAAGACAATTATCTCATATCAAATCACTATTTGACTGTTCTAGGGGTTTTTTTTGTTGCTTTTTTTTTTCAACTACTTTAATATTCTATTTTGTATTTTACTATTTTTCTATTATGATTAATAACAATAATTAGCAAAAAACATTTGCAAAGCTGAAAGTTAAAATGGATTCCAGATGTCCCTTTCTTTGATACCGCAGCAGAAGGGCACTTGTTCATGAGAGAGAATACGTGAATGTGCAGTTCAGGAGACCACATCTGAGTGGGCAAGGGTTACAACCAAAGAATAAAAGACTCATGGAGATATCTAGGTTTTGTTCAAAGGACAAGTCAAAATGAGCCAAGAGGCCTGTCAGGCTATCAGGAGAAAGGCACACTGGAAAAGGGTTGGCTAGAATCAAGTCTGGCCACCTTCACCTAAATGGCCAGGTACATATTTAAAGCTGGACCATATTTAAAGCTAGGGGCAGCTTTCAGTATGAGACTGGAACAAACTCATGCCTCTAGATTAGTAGCTAGATGCCTTAATTATTCTGCTGCCATACTGCACTTATTTTATATTACCATATTTTTAATAATCACCAAATACTTTGCATTTTTAAACAAACTACTTGGGCAAGTCACATTCAAGAATCTACCATTAAAAAGTTTAATGTCATGCTCCTCTTCCCATTCACTTTTCTGTAACAAACTCAACAAGGAGATAAGGAAAGTGGGTACTCATTTATATTAATATATCATACTTGAATACTTGCAGTTTGCAGCAGGTACTTGATGAATGTACTTTTGTGTCCAACTATGCCTCCTTTGTTGTAATGCAATTAAAATTATGTGAACAATAACATGTTACAAATTTTAACTCAAATAGCACTTTTTTTAAAAAGTGAAAAATAATTTCAAAATATCATGAGATTGAAGCATATCAGTGTATTTTACCAATAATGAGCCAAATGTATTGCACAATATTTACTACTGTGAATTAACATGGAACAACATATATTGTTAACATATTGTTAACAGGACTCGTACTATGAAATCCTCCCAACATATTGACAATCTATCTATGGGGTTTTGTGCAGCCCATGTAACCATCAAATTCCTGCCATCTGCTACCTCTTGCCAGTATTTCCACTTCCATATGCCTGTGATTGGTGGGATTAATTTTCAGTTGGTTTGCATGTATTCACAAATGCTTATCTGTTGTTCTCATCACCATGTAAACAACTCCTGTTAAAACTGACACCAGTACATAAAAACCCCCAATCTTTAAGAGTTACACATATGGATTAAGGGCAGTATGTATCATCTGTTAAGTGAATCGACTTTCTATATCCTTTTGACAAAACACCTTGGTGCTAGTATACCCTGGTTAGGTCAAAAACATGATAAAAGGAAAAGGGATTGCTATGGCATTCTCTAAGCAAGAGGGTCCAGTTTTAATAATTGTGGTTATTCTTTTTCCTTCCATTTACTAATGAGGATTCAAAA
This sequence comes from Pampusana beccarii, assembly GCA_013399365.1. Classification (NCBI taxonomy): domain Eukaryota; kingdom Metazoa; phylum Chordata; class Aves; order Columbiformes; family Columbidae; genus Pampusana; species Pampusana beccarii. The sequence continues at coordinate 8,182 of VWYH01006472.1, forward strand.
AACCAAAAACCTGTTTTAAAGGTAGTGATATTTCCACCTGTCCTCTATCACAAAGATTTATTGCCCTAGAGATGAGAAGTTAAAGATGGAATAGTCTTAGTAAATCACACAGTCTATTAATGGTTTTCTCTGTCATTCCAAAACTCTGTAGACTTTCCTCCCATACATTCATGCTACAAATTATTACCTGATAAATTTCCCACTATTGTTCAGGTTTGAGTATTATTCTTTCCCCCAGAACAACTGTGCTTTGGATTATAATGACAAACCACATACACTGAAACAAATGCTGTTGTGTTTCCCTCTCTTTTCCTGCTACCTTATACCTAACATCATTTTTGCTAAAAGCAGGATTTGAAATTATCCCATTTCATATTTCTTTACATTATTCTTCCTCTTGACTGAAAATGGACCCTGTTCAACCAATGCCATTTGGACAGCAGTGAGACAATATTCTGGAAGTTGCCCACAATTTCTGTTTTCAGAATCAGTTTTGAAATAGATATGTGGCTGATGAAGTAGCCTATTATTCATAGGACTGTGGCTGAATGGAAGCGGTTTAGCAGACCCCTTTTTGTTCCTAGTAACTACTGTTAATAAATTTAAATAATCTACATGCATTAATCTCTCCTTTCCTGAACTTTGTGGCCAGATCAGACAATATTAAGATATTAAGTATTGCATTACAGTAATAAAAACACAGAATGTCACTGCACCTTCAGCTAAAGAGACTGCAAAGACATACCACAAAAAATACAAGGAAAACTTAAATTACATAAAAATAGATAAAATAGTTTTTCAGGTAAAGTTTCAGATGGACATTAGCAGTCTGGATTCAGCAGAGAGATATATATGTACACACAGAGAATAAAATCATTCTAAGTACATTGCAAATTGTATGGTACATACTGCCTATAGTTCACTTCCAACAGCAAATTACCCTCATTAGTGGCAGTCTGTCAAAACCTTGTCTACAATATTCTAAATCTCCAACAAAGAGTTTAAAAAAAGAAAGAGCTAAAGCAGGTGTAAAAAGAGACAGGATATATTGTAACTTTCTTTTACTTTTTCTATATCTATATTTTATGTAAACAACCTTTACTTTTCTCAAGAAAGTGCTTTTTAACTTTACTAACATGATCATTATACTACAGAGTGGCTCAGGCTTTCTCAAAAACATGTATGTACTTATCTTGGGTTACCAAAATGAAATTGTCCAGAAATTGATAAATGGGTCCCATAGGCTGTGAGCACCCGAGTTTGGGGAGTGCAGGGAATCAGAAGGTTTGCTGGGGTTTGAAATGGGAAGGGAATCCCCTCAGCTAGTCTGACCCTGCTGCAAACCAATGACCTGTTGTTGAAGTTGCTTTGACCCCACAGTGGGGCTTAAAGCACAAGGCAGTGCTACTAGGTGGCATGTGGACAAAGTCTCTACATACAAGCAGATATACCCTGCTACATACATGGACTCCCAAGGGGCAGAACCCTCCCTCTGAGAGGCCTTCCTGGAAACCCAAATACAGATACACAGTTCACATCCCACAGCACCTGGAGAGAAACAGATGCATGCATACAGGTGAGAATGCTCTTCACAAACACATCCACGAGGAAATACCAGAACTCAAATAGTTCCTGCTTAGAAAGTATTATCTTTCCAAAAATAGTTGTGCTCTTTAGGATTAGTTAGTTCTTGAAATCTTAGAAGCTTTCCATCCATAGATCACACAGAGAAAATTCCTGATTGTATTCATCTATAAAACATCAGCATATTTTCCTGATAACATTAAGGAATTACTGACATAATGACTATAAATTAGAACATGACTTTTTCATCTTAAAATTAAGAGGACACTGAGACTAATTGTGCACTTTGAAGAACTTTATTACTTCTTTACTTTGGAGAGAGACATCTGTGTTTGGAAACAAAATATCAGTTAGCCTTTGAGCTTTAAATGGTAGAATGTTTCCTAGACTGATAATCATCACCTAAAGATTACCTAAGAGCATGAAATATTAAAATGGGAATTAAAGTAACCAAGTAAAATTCTATAATGAAGATGCTTTTCAAATGACAAAATGGGATTATAAGCCTCTATTTAAAAATAAAACTTCCTAGCAGTAAATTATGGTGCTCATAGGGAATCATTGGTGTATTTCTAGGAAGATTTTAGTATGCTCCATTTCATTTAAGATATCTCAGTTTGACAGACTTTTATGACAACTTGGAATCTATGGCGTGAAACTGAATGAGTACAGAAGATACGAAATGGACACAAAATCAGGGAAGACTGTAGCATAAATTTGCCTTTTTTTGATTTAAAATCAGAGTATTTGTTCCATATAAATAGGATATTAAACTTCAATATAGATGGAGAACCTGTGTAAAAGACACTCCATTATATACTGCACAGAGATTAGTTATGTTAAAAGGAGTAGCTTTAGTGACATTACGAAATCAAGCACTCAAAATTTAGGGAATACCTGTTTTAAGAGAACTAATATTGCCGTGCGATCTTTTTTTTTTTGGACATGTGTGTTTTGGTATTTTTTGATTCCTTTTCCTCTTCCACACAAAAGGGAATGCACTCATCTGGTGAGCAACTATTCTAAATTTTTACAATCAGTAAGGAAACTTTTTTTTATTGCCTAGCAGTCAAATCGTACTTTGACTCCTTTCAGTGGTGCTCAATGATAGGATGAGGGGCAATGGACACAGACTGAAGCATAGGAGGTTCCATCTGAATATGAGGAAAAACTTTTTTACCTTGTGAGTGACAGAGAACTGGAACAGGCTACCAAGAGGGGTTGTGGAGTCTCCTTCTCTGGAGACATTCAAAACCCGCCTGGACACATTCCTGTGCAATCTATTCTAGGTGCACCTGCTTTAGCAGGTTGGACTAGATTATCGCCAGAGGTCCCTTCCAACCATAACCATTCTGTGATTCTGTGACAGGACAAAGGGTAATGGCTTTAAACTGAAAGAGGATAGATTTAGGTTAGAAATAAGGAAGAAATCCTTCACCATGAGAATGGTGAGGCACTGGAACAAGCTGCCCAGAGCAGCTGTGGATGCCCCATCCCTGAAAGTGTTCAAGGCCAGGTTGGATGGGGCTTTGTGCAACCTGATCTAGTGGAAGGTGTTCCTGACCATGGCAGGGTTGTTGGAACTGGATGATCTTTAAGGTCCCTTCCAACCCAAACCATTCTATGATTCTGTGAAAGTATTTTGTCCATGATTTAGGCTTATATATTTTTAAGGTGTTTTGGTTTTTGTGTGTTTGTTGTTTTGTTGGTTTTTTTTTTATACGAAGAACCTGTATTTACGTTTTTATTGACTTCACCTTTGAACTACAATGACTAATTAGAAAATAATTGTTAAAAATGCATTCATAGTCTGAGAGATGATGTCATGTAGACTTTTACTAATTAATTCAGTAATACCGACCATGTCACTTTACTCTTTCCAGAATAAATTATATTAAGACAGCAAATTTACCTTCTGTGTTGGAAATGGGAGTACTGTCACATTTACTTTCACACTGCTACATTGATGGAGGTCTAAGTGTTTCTACACACTCATTGGATGCTTGTGCAGCATATGAGAGACACTGTACTGTTCGCATCTGTTGCCCAAGACCATACTGTGCAGAACACTAAAAATAAGAGATAAAAAGGTAAAACAATTTGGATCCTGTTTTTAAATGTAAAACCAGATAACAGGAAAGCAATCAGGAACAGTACACATACATAAATTATAAAATTTATGTATAAAATTTATTATAAAATTTAAATCAGTGTCTCCTGAACTGCACATTCACATATTCTCTCTCATGAACAAGTGCCCTTCTGCTGCGGTATCAAAGAAAGGGACATCTGGAATCCATTTTAACTTTCAGCTTTGCAAATGTTTTTTGCTGTTACACAGTAGGTTTATCATTTGCACTGGAACTCCTTGGTGTTGGAGAATCAAAAGTAACATGTAAACCAGATCTAGATGCTCACGGTTGTATCTTCTTTGTGGCTGGTTTTGTAAACAAAAGTCAGCTGAAGACAAAAAGTTCTAAGCAACCTGTATGGTAGTGATGAAGGAGCTGGCAATGTGGTCTTCAACACTATTGGAGTCTGCCTCCTCCATGATATTGAAGTATGTTCCCTTTCAGTGGAAATCTCAGCTTCACTTTTAAAGTTGTAAGATGGCTATAAACCCAGAACACAGATGTCATTTCAATTCACATCACACTTTTATTTCATGCACCACTGCAATAACTGTTGCACCTCTTAAAACTAAGTGCCTCATGGTTGTTTTACTTAGTACAGCTTTATATAAGACTCACAGCAGTGTTCAGGAAATACGGATTACTCCAAAGGGAATTAGGTGTAATGAAGGAAAAATACATATTGTTTTAATTTCTGCTCCTTAAATAAAATTTCCAAGCTCATTTTATAATCTAAATTGTGGTGGTGTGCTGTGACATAAAATAGTTAATATTTTTAAGCTATGACTTAATATTTTGTTGGTTCTCCTTTGTTTCCATAGTAGACCAAGTCATAACAGCTGAATTTTAAAAAGTTTTAAGTACAAATGGATTCAGTGTCACTGCTAAGTCCATAATAAAAATTGCTTTAATGGTCCAAGGAGGTAAACAGACTACTGGATTGTGGTGATGAGAACGATTCATACAGATGCAGACAAAGATGCACAGGCACAGAGTTCTTGTTAGCAGCGAGAGCAGAGCCAGGCAGAGCAGAGCAGAGCTGAGCCAGGCTGAGACCCTCTTTATTAACCATTCACAATTTATAGGTTTACAGATACGGGCCTGGACCAAGAGGTTAGACAGGATGTTTTTTCAAAAAATGTTATTCCAAACACACCACACTCATGTTGTGACTGTTTTCAGTCATGTTCCCATGCATATCTTGTGGGCGGCATTCCAACCCACTCATTCACACGCCCAGGCCCAACATTCACACATCATACATATGGGGGTGGTTTTCTGACCCGAGATATCATTCTCACTGGCCTGGG
>VWYH01006473.1:0-25336 GCA_013399365.1 Pampusana beccarii
AAAAAACCCCAAACCAAACCACATCCAGCAAATGCAACCAACTGGCAGCAGACTCTCAAGCAGGGTTGATAATTCTCCATTCATTCCACATCCAGAAAAAAATAGATCACAGAAGATTCCAGAACTCTGACTTTTATCTTCCTGGAAAATGGAATCATTTGATCCATTTGGCAAAAGTAGATGATAAAAGTTATAATGCTTTCCTCAAACTGCCAAATGCCACAAGAAAAGCTTTGGGCACCTGTCTCTAATCTGAAACACTCTGATAGAAGCTGCTAACTGCATCAGTCCACTTCGGAGGATTTCTAAATGCTCAGAATATCTATAATTGAAAGAGGTAAAATGGGTTGATTACTTCAAGCCAAGCTCAATGTTATAAGTCACAATCAGCAAGGAGTTGGTCATCATTCCATCTGTCTGAGCAAAAGAAAAAAAAGAAAGAAAAAAGAATCCACATGAAAAAAATGTTGCCACAAAAGAGGAGGCTACGAGAAAAAGCATCTACAGAGTCTGGGTCAAAAGGAGTTGTAATGAAAATCTCTTACACCACAGGACACTGCTGCACCATCATATTATTATATTTTACAAGTGATGCCTGACTAGAGGTACGAAGAGGAGAAAGAGTAGGCTGGTCATGGCTGAAGGAGAAGGGGAAAGTGAGGACACATTGCAAAAGGCATTACAAATTGAACTGGTATCCTCGATACTTTGCTGGAAAACCTTTATTTGTGATTCTCCTCAGAACAACCACAGCAAGAGAACCATGGCATGACTTCTAGCTGAGGAAGAAAGGACAGTGTTTTATTCAAGCCCTGCTGGAGCTAGAGCATCTGAATGACATGGGGAGCCTTCCCTTCCAGGTGGGAAGTTGTGAGCTCTGGCAGTTAAAAGAAACCAAGTACCTTTGACAGATCAATTCTGCAGTATTTGGAAGACGCATTTCCCCAACACTGGGCACCATCGTCCTGAAGGCAGCTGTGGCCAATAAAGGGCACGACTTGAGTCTTCTGCTATTTCTGCTCTAGTAATTGAAATGTGCAGGTAGGTGTTGGCATTCTGCACGGAGACTATGGCTTATATTTGATGACATTCAAGAACTGAGTAAGGGGTACAAACATTGCAGAAGAAGCCACTGGTGAGCTAACTGCTTTGCAAGAAAAATCTGTGCAGTTGGAACCTGTTGGAGAGTCTCCAGACTAAAATCCAATTGGGCTGATAAATTATAATATGTTCTGTTTATTAAACACAGAGGCTGTCTACGTAGTAAGTGGCCCAAAAGGAAAATACTGTTCTTCTGACAGGACAGCTTAGCTGGTCTCTCACTTCAGTACCTTCTGCCCTGGAGTACTAATCTGACCCAAGGCACCTCATGTCACCTAGCCCTCCTGGGAGTGCTAACTCAATGACATCTTGCTTTCAAAGCCTTCTGCTCTGTTCTCAGCCAAATAAACTAGCCTATAGGGCTCCAAGGAAGAGGATGGGAACTATCAATGAAAAAACTACTTATGACTCAAAGGTGCTCTGCATCAAAACATATTTTCATTTTTTTTATCAAAGCAGTGGAAGGATAGAACAGGCAATCATGAGAAGTATGATGATGCAAAGACCTTCTCTCTCTTGGCTTCCAGAGACCACTTAAAATATGGGGTCTTCCAAATCATCTTGCTTAAGTATTTTAAAAATGTGTAAGTAGAGGTTAAGAAAAGGCCAGCTAATTACCCTGATCTTTTCTACATCTGCTTTGCATTAAGGAAGTATAGTTAAGCAAAATGAGACAGCACTGGAGAATGACTGGTCCTGTTATGGTCCTCTCCAAATTTTACGATGTTCTAGGTTCAAATGGAATGGAAGACTTAGCTGAATTGCTAAGGCACCTGGAGGACAACACATCCCCCCACGCTCCAAGATTTGTGTTATACAGTCAAAGTCCCACCTGCTAAACAAGCCTGTAATACCTGTCAAGACCATGTTCTCCTTTCTGGGTAAAAATCAAAGTAACAGCAGAACATGTAAACTTCTGGGAAAGCTGGAGAAAAGAGGCGGAAGAGAGCAAAAGGAGCAAAGGGAAACCTGTTGCTGATAGGAAAGTATTGTTTGCAGTATGGAAATTGATTCTCTCTACAAAGGAACAAAAACAGAGATGGAGAGAAACACCCCCAGGCTGACCTTTATATTTGTTTAAGAAAACAAAAAACCAACACAAACACTCAGAGATGATTGAACTAACAATGCCTTCAATTCCCATTTTGGGTAAAAGTGACAGAAGGCTCAGGAGCTAGGACTTGTGCCCAGAGTAGTGCTGTAATCAGAGAAGCAAAAGAGCCATCAGGCTAGGCTAGTCTTACACTCCAGGTATTACAGTTTGTGTAGATATTAAAACGAAATTGTAAGCACAGAGCTGGGCGAGAATCACATTCATGTCTTCTTTTAAGTTGTATTGGGCTGAGTACACAAAAAACCAGTTTGTTATCCTGCATTTTAAATGACTGGATTAGAATAGAGTCTACATCGCTTTATCTTGCTAAATTCCGCATATTCTTTCAAGGTATGAACTGTGATGGGTATGATTTTAAGAATGGTGGGAAATTCTTGCATGTAATACTAGCAATTGCTGGAAAGAGATCATAAGGGTGGGTGATGTATCAGTGGCAAAGATTAGTATAAGCTTTTTATTTGCCCAAGTTTTAATTAGCCGTGCTTTTGCCCTTTTCCAGTTGTATTTGAAATTAGAGGTCTATATGGAAATTACGAAAATGTGACTCTGGAGAGACACTTCAAAGAGAGAACTTGATGACATCAGGGGTATTTACACTGACAGCAGCATAATGGAATTCACAGTATTTTTAAATTAAGGATATGGATCAATAATTGCCAGTCCTGAGCACTTACATATTCTACTGGAAATTTTACATTTTGGCATAACCTATGAATCCTAAATATAGGCGGCATGGTCTTTGCTTTGGAACTTGCTACACAAATACATCAATTATGACAATTTAATTGGACATGCTTTTATTATATTAAAAATAGCTGTCTGAACAGTTCAAGCTAGCCACTTCAGTACTGTCAATGGCAAATGCTGCAACATTTCAAATCACTTGCGTTACCTTTAAGGACTGCAGTAATTTTCTAGAGCCAAACAGAACAAATAATCTAAGTGGCTACTTAGCTTATACACTAATATTTGTATGTAGCTGTCTGATGATTGACTGTTTCATTATTCCATTAATGGAACCAGCTAAGAAAACATGACTGCAAAGTCCAAGTACTTCGGACAGTCAAAATGCCACGGCGGCATTATTTTCCAAAATAAAGATTTGACTCCTCATGTGGTAGTGACATCAGATATGACTTAAACTGTCAGAAACCATAGTTTCTCATTCGTTTAATGTGGCCACCTCCAAACCCTCCACATGTTATTGCTCCTTCCCCCTTTCTATATTAAAGATTTGCCACGTGAGTAACTTGGGGAACATAAAAGAACTGCAGAAGCTGGACATACTTGATAATATACATCGTCACAAGATTGAAGGGACAAGCTTTCTAGAGTAATGCACTTGGTGAATGCAGAGTGGCGAGGGAGCGAAGCCAGGAATGAAGTATGCTTTACAATTACTGTTTCCACATAGAATTCCTTTGAGATCAATAGTGCAAGAATCCCATTCATTTTGATGGGATTCATTTATTTTCGAATGTTATGAAAAGTAACATCAGCACATAACATAGGCAACAGTAATAACTTCACTAGAGTATACTGGCCATTGTAATTTGGATCAGTGTGAAAGCCAGTTTTTATTACAGACGAAAACAAGCCTAGGAAGTGGGTGGAAGGACATCAGTATTTAACAAGATGTGTTATATAATGTCCACCACTGAAACTTTTGAAATAGGAAAAGCAAATACTCTGTAGATAAAGATATCAATACAGTTATAGAGTTTCAATGTGGAATTAATGGACTTGGGGAAAGAAAACCTTCTGGCCAAGCACTCACTGATCCAGCAAAGTACTCAGGCAACTTCAAGCATACAAGCAGTCCCACCAAAATAAGAGTGTGAAGGTTTGAAGGTAAAAAGAAGCCCATGGTTAAGTATTTTTCAAGTTTATATGTTAAGAGTCATCTCCTAATTGTCTTTACAAACAATAAGCCTTTCTGAATTTAAATAAAATTTCAGATAATTCTTTTAAATTTCTTGTGAATTTAAAAGCATCTCCTACCTTAAGCTAGAACCTAGAGAGTAGAATCTGGAAAAAAATTTCAAGGTTTATTTTCAGATTTACATTTGCTGGTTTATGCTATGCCTTATTTCAGAAAACATGTAACTAAAAATCTTTCTGGCAAGAAATGAACAGTGTCATCACAATTCATTTCTGGCCCACTCAAAATCAAGTCTAACTTTTAACATCTGTACATATTTTCCCACTTTGTTTCTCTACAGCTTGCAGCTTTATGCTGTTCAGCTTAAATTTCTTGCAACTGCTTCTGATGTCCTATGGTTCACGGACTGAGATAGACAAATCTAGTCTACCCTACTGCCTAATATGTCATCAACCATATCTGGCAGGTAGTTCTCTAACCTGTTTTTAAAATTCTCCAGTGGCAGAGATGCCACAATCTCTCCAGCCAAACTATCTCAGAGATTTAACCACCTTAACTTTTGGAAAGATTTTCCTAATGCCAGCTTAAACCCTACAGCAATATAAACCTGTTATTTTTTGTCCTAATTATGATGAATCACCAACAGATTATTTCCTTCCCCCAAAGCAAACTTATCAATGCATTAAAGGCTTATTAATGACTTTCCTTAGTCTTCTCTATAGGCTTCACAACTTCACTCCCTTTCATCCATCCTCACTGGACATGTTTTCTAAACCTCCAGTCATTGCTGCTGCTCTCCTTTCAAGTCTTTCCAACTGTCCACACTCTTTGTAAATTGTAGTGCCAAAACCCTGGACTTCAGCAAAACTGAGAAGAGCAGGACTGTTTCCTCCTCCTTTGGAGCTGTTTCTCTGTATACATCTCAGTACAATAATTGTCTTTTAAGCACCAGTATGAGGTTGTTCCGTTCCCATAGAGCTGTTACCTAGCTAGCTCCCTAGTTTCGTATTTGTGCAATGGTTTGTTGAATAGTTGCACGTTTTTTACACATCTCTTTTGACTGTGAACTGCTTTCAGTGTACTGTTTTCCAACAATCTGATATCCACTTCATCTAGGCTAGAAAGGTACGCATTGCACAATCAGAAATAATACTGAGAGTCAAGACTATATATGTGCTTATTAAGATTCAATTTGAAAATACATAATAGTTGATAAACACCAATTTAAAAACCACCCTAGATGCACCAGTTGAACTTCTGCTCTGAGGTGGTACTGGAAACTATAACTCTTAGGTCTTAAGGGAGAGAAGAACTCCTCCAAGTCAGATGCTTGGAAAAAGAAGCAGCCAAAACTGCCCAGAAATGAAAACCAACAGGCCCCAAGGTCTCCCCTGAAACTGGAGGCATACAAACGGACACCAACCGAGAAGAGGAGGGGCAGTAAACATTGGCAAGCAAAAATAAACATTCATTTAAACCATCAATATGCAATAAGAATAAATGCCAAATTCTAAAAGTCTAGATATCTATCTGCTGCATCTTTCTTAGCCACAAGGCCTGTCAGAAGAGAAAATTAGATTGTTTTGACATAATTTGGTCTCGACAAATCTGTGTTGGCTGTTACAACTGGCATATACAATTTGAGATGTCAAAAGATTTACATCATTGAAAAGGTAAGGCCAATAATTGAAGTTCTGATGGGCCAAACAAGAGAGTGTCCTAATACATCACTCAAAGGAACCTGGTTCAGCACAGTAAGCAGTCAAAAAATGCGGCTATTACTTAGTCAACTTGGTAAAAGAGAACTACTTCTACGCTAAATTTATGCACACTGCATGGAGGAAAGCATGAACTAAATGTATACAGCACATACAAATCCCAGGAGAAAAGAAATTTCTTTCCTTTTAACATTGCTCTCCTTGTGTAGTAAACTTGGTGACTGGCAGTACATTTTCATCCCAATATGCACACATACAAAATTACAGATACATCTCACTCCCCCAGTGACTTTATAACATGTTGCTAGGTAACAGTGCATACAAGTCAGGTTTCAAGACCTTTAGTAAGTCACCATAAAATAACTGCATAGGCCTTTTGCATGAATAATGTACATTTGTATCCTTTTTCTGATGCCAATAGATCAGACACTGAAAACACGACCGTCTGCCAAACTGTAAACAGCTCCCCATCAACTGCTACATGAAAAACAACACATGTAAATGTTTGATGTTTTTAAAACTTTTAGGCTTTCCCCCCATCTCCTGCTTTCTGCTCCCATTCTTGCTATCTGCAGCCATCACGAGCACTACCAGGTCAGGGCAGTTGGTGTGCGGAGCCTCTTAGCACACAGCGATCCAAATTTAAGATAGACATGAGAACAACAACATACACAGGACAGCTGTCCGACAACATATAAAATAGATTTCATATGGAGTCCAAATACGAAAATCAATTAAAGAGATGTACAAGCAAAACAGACTCATCCTCACCCATTTTTTGTTGGTCATAATAATAAAATATATCACCAGTTTGCTTTTGCTTTGGTTTTGTTTGTTGGTTTTTTGTTTTGGTTTGGTTTTGGTTTTCAAGGGGAGGTTTCCGTGGCTTCTTCCAACCCACACAACAAACCATTTATGCTAGCCTCTTTCACCTCCTGTGTGTCCTCAGCTCTATTCCTTTTTCCTGGTTGGCTCCATGAAGCCTCAGGCTTGATTTCTTGCATTTACCCAGTCTCCTCAATTCCCCACAGAACTGCAATCCCAGAGGTATAAAGGTCTGAGCAGATGGAGGCATCAAGCATTTCCAAAAAAATGCCTGTAGTTTCACCAAGGCAATGGCATTAGGGTAGAGCTAATTTCCTAGTTCAGCTGACAAGAACATTTACTAAAATGCAACTTATATCCCATTTAAAGGAAAAAGGTAATCAATTATTCTCTACTGAAAAGGTTATCTTCTATCTCCAAAGTCTAAAACTTGCCATAGAGACTGCCATTTCCTTGTGAAACTGAAGTTTCTTCAGTGACATTTTTCCCAATTTCTTTTTCGTTAAGAATTAAAGGTGAATTTTGAAAACATTTAGTATACAGCATCCCCCAAGCATGTCCACAATTCTGAACTGTTCAGTCAAATCAATAAGAGCGCACATAGAATAGATTCACTTCAAATACATCCACTATTTCAGTCTCACATATGCATATCATTCTTACAGCAATAATCTGCCAGTGAAAGAAAACACAATAAACACATGCTTTGCATTAGATACCAATTTAAATTAAAATTGGAAAATAAAAATTACGAGCTGCTCATGAATCTCTAGAACTACACGTTTTAAGTGTTAATAATCCAGAAATACAGTAACATTCATACTTCACACATATTGACTGGTTAGACCTTATATGCTACTTTAAAAGGAAGGTGACCAATACTTTATTGGTCCTATTTAATAGAGGGGCAAAGGCAGAGAATTTAAGAGCTGAATTTTCTAATATTTTGGGCACTTGTGACCCTCAGTGATTTCAAACGAGAACTACAGGTATTCAGTACGCCTCAAAACCACACCACATGAGATTTGGCAAGGTAATGAAAGCCTGGATGAAAAGTTCTTACTCCTAACCCCAGCAATTAAACAGCAAAATAATCCCTCTCTTCTCTCCACATTTCCCCTCTTCCCTCCATCATGCACCTATCCTTATCAAAACAAACAAGAAATTAGAAGTTAAGAAGTTGCAATGTTTTTCTCCCTGCAATTCCAGGACTTAGCAAACCCGAGGCAAATTGTTTCTTAGCCCACAAAGGAGCAGCTGAAGCTGCCGCTTGCTGCTCAATTACCTGACAGCTTCATAAGAAAATCTGATGCCATCTTGACAGAGATGTCCTGGCTGAATAGTGCTGATGCTGTATTGACCATAAAGTCAGAAGAGTCTTTCAGCTTTGTGTTGTTGGGGGCTCTGTCAACAGTGTTAAGAGCAAAAGGTGCAGCTGAGATGCCATTGTCATCTTTGGGCTCTTCTTTCACCAGTAAAGGTGGAATACCTCCACTAGGCTGCCCAGCCACATCGGGTGTTTTAGATACAGATGCTGATCCCGTAAGGTCAGGTCCACCTCCTTCCCTCTGTGGTCCCGGGCAGGAGTCACTATTTAACTGTGGTGACCCCTTCACCTCAGTTTCTGGTATTTCCTCCTTCACTTTGGATTCTGTCCTGAGGAAATGTTGGTGGCAACGCATATGGAGTTTCAGGCTGAAGTGGCGGGAGGAGGTAAAAGGGCATAGCTGGCATTGAAAGGTCTCGCCCCTGTCTTGGTGCTGATGAACCTGGTTCAAGAGGTGAAAGATAAAAGCATGTATTAAGCAAACCAGTTTACTAGCATTATAGAAATCTCAACTCTACACTTCTCATACCATTAAAAAAAAAAAAGGGGAACATTTAACTAATGAGTGAACTCTTCATTCTGAGCACTTGAAAGAGGTCAGGCACTAAGAACAGTAGGATTCGTTCACACATAAGTCAAAGAACATAAATATCAGATTCAACTGAAAAAAAAAAAAAAAATCATTTCCACGCTGCAGAAACAGATGTTCCTGAAGTCTGCTTTGGATCAAACAGTCCTTGCAACCAGAAGGATTCCTGATGACCTAACAGCGAATAAAAAGACTTCCAAGCTACAACTAGTAGCTTTCTTGATTAAAAACCAACCAAACAAAGCCCTATCTATTACATGATCTGCTAAGCATAATCATTCTGTGCGAACTCATAAATAACAATTGTTCAGAGCAACCCAGTAAAACACCAACCTGCATAGCAACATCCATCAGCAATTCAGGTATCATTAGAGTGAAAAAAACAGCAGCTGGCAATACTAAGGTGCTACTGAAACAGTTTGCTGCAAATTAATTCTACTAGAAAATAAACAGCTCTGTTATGAGAAAATACAAACATGAGAGATGGTGTTTGCCATTTATTCTATTTTATTGGTCATTAATGATCACAGTTCGTCTTACTGTCTTCATATTTTTACTGCAGGCTTTTTCTCATAGACACTGCATACTCCAGCACGACTACAATGCCTCATATCCTCAGGCCCAATCCTGATTACCTTTTAAAGAGAAGTCCATCCATCCATCCATATGTAATGGTTTACATATTGTTTGAACAGACAGACTCATTAATATAAACTACATACATACAATGATACAATTTATTGTTTAACACAGTACTCATGAAAGGGAAAGAATAATTGAGTCCAGCATAATAGTGGCAGGTATACTGAAAAGTTTTTTCCCTATAGCTTCACAAATGAATTTTAAATCCTGACAACAGCACTGTGAACTACTCCCTGCAGAAAGACTGGCAAACACATACATTTGTTCCTTACTAACTGATGAACATGGGATCAGGACAAACTGGCACCAAACTGAGCTGCACGCATTCCTTTTCATTTACAACCTGAGCTGGCTGGAAACATTTTAGTGAGACAGATTATTATTGGAAAATGGCAATTTGTTGAATGCAAAATATTTCACCTGAAACACGAGGAGGTTTGATGAACTCCTGGCAAACAAGGAGCGATTCCCCTACCTTACAGAGTGGCACACTTACCTCCTGTTCCCTGGGCTTGGCTCAGGAGCAGCCAGCTGTGCCAGGGGTCCAAGGCTCACTGCTATAGCCTGGGAGTCCAAAAGCCCTGAGAGCTCCAGCTCTAATCAAAGCTCAGCTCTACACCAGGGAGCCTGAAAGACCCAGCTCTAGCTAAGGCTTTCAGCACTTACCAGTTTCCTGCAGAGCTAGTTCTAGATCCTGAGAGTCCTGGTACAGATGCTGCAGAGCTCTGGGGTAACACCACAGCTCTGGTGCAAACACAGCTCTGTCAAAACTCAGGTTGGTGTTTCTCATGGTTGTAGATTTGGCCTGATTAATTTTCTATATAGCAAGAGGAATTCAGTCACAAGCTCATATCCAGCATTCCTAGTTCTACATACACAGGACTCAAATTCAAGTCTGCATAAATGTGAAGCTGGGAGATGTCCCTCTTTTAGTCGTTTTGCATTTGGTGAAGACACTTTTCATTAGGGCTGTATAACTCTTCTTTCAGTAATTCTTCGAGGGCTCTGAAGATTAGGTACTAAACAAACATATAGCAAGAGAGAATTTCTCTTGACCAGCCACTTTACAGCATGATCTTCTCAGTATTGTATAAACATAACACTTACAGACAAAGTAATTCTGGAATCTTAAAATTGCACCTCACAACAACAACTACAAAAAAAATTAGAAACTCATGCTAACCTAAGACAGTTTTAAAGCAACAAACTTGCAGAAGAATAGCAGCACAATAGATTCTAAATATTAACAGGTTACAACAGAAATGCCAACCAGATTGCCTGTCTACACTGCTGGAAACAGGATGGCCTGTGAGCACACCAGTATGTGAGCTCTTCATGAAGAGCGCTGGGCTGTACCAACAGTAGCAAGAACTCTCACCATGGCAACTTTATCTCTTACACCCACTGAGATTCTGTGCACCGAGGTTTCTCTCTAGGATCCCCTTCAGTCAACATTTCCCTGTCTACATATTTAACCACTTCTTCTAGAGGTCCCTTATCACAGCCATCAATACGATGTCTTAGAAAGGCTGTCACCACTACAGTCAGGTGGTGCAGTGTGTGTGGGAGCCCACCTCCTCTTTCCCAGGAGGATGGCATCCCACCCCTGCAGTATCTTTCGAGAATGGATGAGAATAGGGAGGACTGATTAATCCAATTTGGATTTTTCTCCTGCCCAAAGGTATTAGAGCATCTCCAACAGACTTCTCCTAAAATAAAGTATGTTTCTATCTGGCAGCTGAAGAATGACAGAATTCAAACCCAAACATTTAGAGTTTTGAAAGGAAGAATTTTAGAACTACAAAAAAACCCCATATGAAACAACATCAAGCCCAATATTTAGCCCCCAATGTCCTGGGTCCAGCCCAAACATAAGATTTTTAATTCTGTTTAATTCTCAAAAACAAATAACAATATTTATTTTAAAATTTGAACACTGTTAGAAACAGAAGCTGAGCATTAAAGTCCCTTTAAAGGAAAAAAATATCCCTTATTTTCTCATTTGACAGCAGCTAAAAGAGCCAAGAATTGCCATTCAGTGTTATTCAGAGGGAAAAGTCAAGGAAGCAACTACTTGCTGCAGAATAAGAAACAAGAAACCCTGCAGAGCTACACAGAGAGCCACAGGGGAGATCCAGGTCACACAGCGTCACAGCCCAAAAAGCTGCCTGCTCCCTCCTGGAGACTGGGAACGGCTCTCACTCTGTGCTAACGCTCCCCGAACCATCAGATGTCCTCTTCAGACCCAACTTGGCTGCTGCTGCATGAACCGCAGGCAGGAGGAGACAAGAGGGCAGCTGACAGGTTTGCTCCAAAGTCCCCGAGCTCGGCTGCTGCCAGATTTGGATCTCTCTGAATTACGCTGCAACCACAGTACACAACCTGCTCACAGAATCCCACAGAACTACTGCTCGACTTAGGTCAGAAATATTTAAGGACGTCTACCCACCAAGTTTATTTCATTTAACTGTGGATATTCTCCCTAACTCTGCAAAATACTCGTATCATCTTTATTTTAACCCCCCAGTCTTCCCAGTTGCAGATGATATTTTGTGGTTCCACATTATTTTCAGTGTGTGCTTGATATCAGGTATGCAATAATTTTCAACAGGAGTATAAACTCCTTACAAACTTTAGGCCTAGTTTAAGGACTTGGGTACAAATTACCTTTTTTTTTTTTTTCTTTCATTTATTTATTTTCATTTCTCTTGCTGCCTTCTCATTCTCACATTACAAGAAAGAAAAAAAGAGGCCACTCAATTTATCTTCTCTATTACATGGATTATTTTGATTACACCTCTTTTATACCTGGCAGTCTCATTCTTTTCAGCTTCTTACTTCAAAGGGAGTTCTTGCCATCCCACTAATCACTTTCATTGCCAGCTTTTAAAATCACTCCTATTTCTGATACATCTTTTTGATGCACAGTGACCAGAAGTGAATTTTGTAAGTGGTAGCATACCGTATGTCAACAACAGCATTGTAATACTTTTAGTGTTATTTCCATTTTATTCTACAGACATTAAAACAGCTAATGTACTTTTTAACCACTGCTGCACATGCCAAGAAAAGGTTTTCACTGAACCATCTACGACGACACCCAGGTATTTTCCCTCAGTAGTTACAGTTCATTATATCAGACGGCCAGGTGCATGATTAGACTCGTTTCCAAGGTGCAGTACCTTGTATTTGTCAACAATAACTTCATTTACCCCCTTGTTTATCTGTCAGCCAGCCTCTTTTTATTCTCTTTCAAGCTTTGCCTTTTCTAATCTTGATTCACACATAGAAAAGGTTGTATTGCCTACAATTCTCTTACCCACGCTCATCATTTTGTGCAGATCAGAATTGCTAAAATATGCACAATTGCACTCTTCGTAACGGAACACCCCTCTGTTATAGCCTTTTGTCATGCTTAAAATTGTTAATTCCTTCCTACCCTTTGTTTTACTGTCTCTTGGTGAATTTCTCATTTGCCATAGTACATCATATTGCTTAATTTATTTGGCAGCTTCTCAGTGAGGAGCTTTGCCAAAGGCTTTTTTAAAGACCAAATAAATTTCAACTGATTCTGAAGTCCATGATTTTCCTGACATGCTCAAAACATCTTAGTAGAAGAACACACGATTTTCTTTTACAGAAACCACGTGTCCCTGTCATATCACATCATTCATATAATTGTATTTTTTTCTGTTACATTTTTTGTTGACATACTAACATTTCTTCTATCATAAGCAGTTTCTTTAATAATCTTTTAATACTTCAAAGCAACATCCCTGTTGATTTACCAGCCAGTTGGGAAGTACAACCAGTCCACATAGATGTATCACAGCTAGAAATACACATGATCCCACCTAAGAGGGTACAGTGGGGAGTAGGGCAAGGGAAACTGACACAGGCACATCCTGCAATTTTGTAGTACTGGTGAGGTAGCTCTTGTCTTTTCCCCTTTGTATAAGTTGCAGTAATGCTTCACACAGACTCTCCTAGTTATGAGGCACAGGATGAGAAGGACTGGTATTCAACTTTCTTTTGAGGGACTCGGGATATTTTTGGTTGTTATTTTGTAAACACGCAGAGTAAAAGGAAATGTTTGAGAACCTCCATCCCTAAACACTCAGAACATAAGGGGGTTGAGGTGCTGAATCCATTCATTGTTCTATTTGCTTCTGCCTACTCAGTCTTTACTTACTTTCTGTGACCTGATTATCACTTTTGCTTTGTCTACTATAAGTTTTATTTTCCTCACCAACTTCCAAGTGAATTAACATCTTCATGAGGGGCATCTGTTTAAGCAACTAATACAACCAACAACAACTACAACCCAGCCATTTAGCCATACCTGCTTAATCACTCATTTTTTCTGGTTTTTTTTTTTTTTTGTTGGTTGGTTGTGGAGTTTTGTGTGTGTTTAGTTTTTTTAGTTACTTGGTTGTTTTTTTTTAAAAAAAAAACCTCCTTTAGTAAAATGCCTTTTTCTGTGACTGCATTTGAGTACACTTGAGAGGTCTCCATTTTGCATCTATCATGTGCCCTCTGCCTTTTCATTTCATGCTCTTTTCTGACAAGTTCCCTCATTTTTTAAAATATTGCACTTGCGAAAGTTTAGTGAGATGGCACTGGTTTTGATATGATGCTTCCCTTCAGGACACATACATTATTTATATAGTATTTTCTTTTTGAAACTATTTCCTCGCTTTGCTTGAAAGTAAACAAAAAAAGGCTTCTCTGTAGGGCTGGACTGGACTAGGTGTTCCAAGAAAAATATTTTTCTTCCTTTTATTTTTTCTTTTTTTTTTTTAAAGATTTAAGATTTCAATGTATTTCCTGTCTCACACATGAAAAGTGACAAGATTAAAAGACAGATATTTTAAGTCACTTGTGGTATGTATCTGAGACTCAGGGCATGGATTTCACTTGTTGAAAAGCTGTGCAAGTTTGCATTCCCTCCCCTTGGCTGAGGTGAGGTAATGGTACCATATGTGCCTCCCAGGGCTCTTTAAGGTTAGCTTAAACCAAACTAAACAAAAAACCCTCCCATAAAACACAGCCAGCCTCCCTCTCCCAATAAGCTGAATATGGTTTAGAATAACCTGTCCTGTACTTCAACAAAATGTACTAGGAATGATTACTCAGTTTTCTGACTTTAGCTAAGGAAGATAGAGAGAAAAGCAAATCACTGAGGGGCAGTGAGCACCTGGCTACCTTCTTCAGGGCCCTTCCTTATTCCTGCTATCATGTAATGAATAGCCTCTCCCTAATCAGAAGGCTGATTATAACTCCCTTCATATTACATAGGAACATTAATCTGAGCTCTCACTACATGGTCCTTCTGCACAAGGAACAGAAGCATGAAGATCCCACAATTGAGCACCATGTGACCTGCCTGCCATTGCATCTCTTTTCTGCTAAGCTTAATCCTCCCTCGTTTTCTGCCATCCATCACGCTTCAGCACATGTTCACAATGCCAAACTTCCTTTCCACTGCTAGAAGACCTGGCTTGCTCATTTCTGCCTTATGTCTATATAGCAGCACAAGGAACATTTATAGATATTATTTTTGGCCATATGCTCCTCTTCCTCATTCCCCCTTCCCAGCACTCAGGCTAATATCCTGTTGCTTTCTTGGAACGTATTTGTATGATCTCACAGCCTATCCATCCACCAATTGCTTAGGAAGATATGTGCACGATCCAAAGATCATTGGCCAACATCTGACTGGTGCTTGTGGCATTGCTCTGAGGTAAATTTAATCTCTACTTCCCTACCAGGAAAAACAGAAAAGCCTGAAAACATCTTGTTGAATTACACCACCCCTTTCTGTTGCTTTCTGCAAGATACTCTTCCTCTCAAGAAGAAAACAACATATTCCAACTGAATATATGTTCAGATAAGCAGAGAAAAGGACTCAAGCACAACCCTTTCTGTCTGCTTGGACAAGACACCTCTCTCAGTTACCCATTAATTTAGTCCAGTTTGATTTTCAGTGTTCTTGGCACCCCTGGAAACCACACCATGACACCAGAGTCAAGCCCTGAGATGCTACCTCTGGATTCCTGGGAATAAGGGCCAAAATTTGTGGTTATGCATGTACTGCAATTTGTCTCCAAAACAGACTAATAAAATTCCATACTGTGTCTCTTTTAGAATTGCCTATTACTGTGGAATCTAAATACCATATAACAATTACAGATAATGCTGTGTGCCTTAAAAGGTAATCTCTTCAGTCTCTCTTGTTCATTGTGTGCCTGTGTGAAACTTTCCTTCTGCTTCCCTTCTTGCTTTTCATTTCCTTGTCTCCAGTTGTGCGTTGGTCCTGGCAAAGTGCCCTTACTGGAGGAATGCTCCATCAACACCGTGGGTAGCACACGTAAATCTGAATATGGTCAGGGCTGGAATCAATCCAGCACTCTATTAGGACATTCTCTAGCAGGGGACAAGACACTAAAAATGTTGGCAATGTTGTATTCTGGGCTAATCAGTTTGACATGTTATAATGACCATAAAATTACACAGTATTTATATTATATAGTTATTATTTGTTAACCTAAAGATACACATAATAAGGAAGGCCTGTATGGACACACACACAAACCACTCATGGAAATTAAACCTCTAAATGACCAGTTTCAATGGAAAATGCCTACAATAACCTAGAAAAAAAAGAGAGAAGGTGCTTCAGCTCAGGATTATGCTGCCTAGGGAGAAAAAAAGACAACACTAGCAGATTTTGAGGACTGCAGCTGGAGAAATCACCTCAACAGAGTTTGCCTGTCATCCTAACCAATAGAACATAAAACCTGAAAACCAAAAAGCAGCATAAAGGAAAAAAGTTTGGCTTGTAATAGCGTCCTAGAATAAAATTTTGCTTATAATGAATGACAAACACAAGCTTAATACCCTAATTTTGCGTAGACTTTTTGATTTTGCAAAATGTATCTTCACCTACAGCCACAATTGACTCATGGGGAGAGAGATTCAGGTGGAGAGCTCGAGGCAGCTCTACCTTGGTGGTTGCCTGCCAGGAAGGAGATAAGGCCAGGTACCTCCCAAAGGATCCTAGGACAATGAAGAGAACTGAAACATCTGTCCAGCATAACCAGAACGCTGCATCCTAAGTAGCTGCCAGCTGTGCTGTACCATTTCTGATGCATATTCATTCAATTTTAAAATCTGTTGGCTTATATATGTGTCCATTACTATACACTCATTTATGTACAAATTTAAAAGCAGTATTCTTTTATAATGAGAAAAGAAATCTGCTATTTTTTATTTTTAATCTTGTGATCAACCTATACTTTCACCAAAGGGAACTCAAATTACACCTGACACTGTTGCACATTACTAACATGCCCCTACCTTGTTCACCTGCCTCAATTTTCATGTGATAGAAACTATTTTTACAAATGGCCTACTCAATTGACAAAAGTGTATGAAACAAAACTGAAACTAAGCTAAAATATTATCTTTCAGATTGTTGTACTTGTCATTCTTTATATCTATCCATAAGACTACAACAAGGACAGAAGACCAAATACAGGCCATCTAGTTTTATAGGACAATTGCCTTCATCTTAAACAGGGAGCAGTTTTACCAGCAAAGACTGCTGAGTCCATCATGATTTGCACGACTGGCCTGCGTTGACTGAGGAAACTTCAGATCTTATCTCTATAGTATGGCTAAAGAAGGCTGTAATTTCTTACATTGTGTAGTCAAGCAGCTCTGGGCCTGACTCTGACCTCAATGATGTCTAACTGAGCATTACTTATTAATAATTACTATATTACCAAATAATTAATGGTATATATTACATGGCTGTACAAGGGGTCTATTTTAAGATGACATGGGCTCAGTTAAAAAAGGGGTTTATGTTAGGTGGGGAGCAGAAAAGAGCATGACCATGTCAGATAGCCATCAACTTGATAGCACACAGAAATGGTGAGAGACTCCCTAATTTTCTCCAACATCTACCTGCGACCACTTATGGAAATCACCATGCCAAAAAGGAAGGGATAGGCCCTCAACCTGCAAAAAAAAGCAGAGAACAAGAATTTCTGCAGGGAATAATAGAAATGCCCTTTACAAAGCAGGGAATGACAACAGGCCCCTGCCAGGGAATAGCAGGCTTTTATGTGATATATGTTCTGTGCAGGCTGTCAATAACTGAAAACAAAAACCCTCTCTTATCATACTGTGTTCCCATTTTTAGTACCCATCTTCTATTCGGGATGGCCACCCGAGCCATCTAGTCAACATGGAACACCAAGTCCTAAACCAAAGAGCCACAAACATCAAACCTACTTATAACTGATAAGGATTAGCATGATACACCAAGGATGCCTGGGAATAGTGCATTGATCCACAGCAGGACAGTCAAGGGATGAGCCTTCAGACTTTAGGGGGATGATTTCCGACCTAGCAAGGACCTGAAACACAGCAAGATCTGCTGTTTCGATCATTGGCATCATCTGAATCGTTCACACTGAAGTGAACAGTTACTCAGGTATAAGCAAGGTTAGACTCCTGTCTAGTGATCCCAGGTTTTGCAGTACCATATAAAAAGCTGAATAGGCATTTCTGTCCCCCTCCACACCAGCCTAGTACTCTTTTACACACACATTTGTCCAAAATAGACAAAACGCTAACAATAATAAAATATTTCACTGTTATAATAACTCAACTGCATTAACAAAGAAAACCTTTAGCACTTTAGCTTCTTCATCCATGGGCTAATGGGACAGGTACCATTTTTACTTCACCAAGCATGTTCTACAGCTTGTAAGACCAGACACTGTGTATGTTGCAACCATGTAGTACTTCAGCTAAATGGACAGAGAGCTTCTTTACATGTTTATATTTTTTCCATATCAACACAGATGTTGCTTCCTTCAAAAGCTCATCTTCAGTTTGAGCCTAAAATTCAGGCTGAGTTAAAAGCACAGTTGAAATTTAATGAAAACATTTGAAAACAAAACATTACAGTAGAATCTTTCATTCATTTTGTTTTGGATGCTTCACTCCAGAAGTGCCTGCGGTTAAATATTACAGCAAAAAAAAAAAGAATGTAAAACTGCAGGCCTCTCAATATAAAAGTAACGGGCAGATCCCCTGCTAGTGCTGGCCAAGTTGGTATGCCCGCTTCATGTGATGCGATGGCACGCAGAGATACTGGCTGGCATCCAGAAAAATAGCACTGCTGTGTTTGCATGGTGTCACATCTCAGCTAACATCCCTGCATCTGGTGGTTCCAGGTCCAGAACTAAATCCATCACAGACAGCTTGTGCTGCACCCGGTTGGCATAACCCAAGGCAGTTTCCACATTCCATAAAATGGAAAGGCAATCAAATGAAAAAAGTTGCTCCTTTCTCTTTTTATGGTGTCTTTATTTAAATAAAGGCATCATTAGTAGTAAAACTAGGGAAATTTTGTTCTTGAAAATGAAATACATTCGTTATATTATAATTTTTCAATTGATGATTCAAGTGTTTTGATTGTCAGTAAACATTCCCCTTACCTTCATGTGTGATTTGAGATTGTCCTTGCGTGCACAGCGAAATGGACAGAGAGGACACTGATGACTTTTCAAACCTGTATGAATCACCATGTGCCGTTTCCAGTAACTCTTCCTCTTGATAACCAAACCACAGATGGGACACTGGAAAGGCTTTCCTCCTTCTTCTTCTGAGGCTTAGCAGAAGGGGGAAGAAAAAGAGAGGATCCTTTACAGCCACTTGTCGAATACTTTCCCCTTGTAAACATACTCAAGATACCATTTTTCAATGCTAGAATTTCATCTGCAAAGAGACACATGAGTTAAACAACAGCATGTACCAGAAATTTCAGCTCCTCCCCCTGCAATCCCATTTCCCCATAATCTAGTTATTCTCGCTCTAAGAAAGGTCATAATTTATAAAGGTTAATGTCCCAAACATCCTTTGGCTAAGCAGTAGAGGATGCTACTCTATCTCACCTAGTCCTAATGTTCCTTCTAATTTAACTCAACTGAGATGGATGTCTCTCATAATCATCACTTTGCAGTTTCATTTCCTATCGAAGGCTGATTGTAGTAGGGTATGGAAAATATGCTTAACTTAAAAACTGATCCATTCCTGTATCTGATGGTTAGCCAGCAGGGGAGCAGGATATAAAACAGAGAACAATCCACAACTTAACTGAAAAGCATGCTGGTATTACATATCAGATATACATATTTAACTCCAGAAGTGAATGACTTCAGAATCCCTGCTGTTGAGATTGTTTAGTTATGGCTCGAGCAGAAGCTGCCACAACTTCAGCCATCAGGGGTCTTCAGGTTGTGGGTTTCCTTCTGCTTCTCTAGTTGCCAGTGCTTTAAATCTGCTCCCTTCCTAAATGTTTGCACTGTGTTTTACTGGCCAATTCACCTAAGATAAGAAAAGGCTTTGGTGGCATTTATCAAGCAAATACAGTTAGTCTATCAGATGTGGAACCGTCTCAAGGTTGAAGGAAAGAGAAATTCCTTGCTTCTGACTTTACACAACTAATCACAAATTCATCCTCTCACCATGATTTCCTCTGCTCAGTATAAAGAAAGGCCTAGTACTACCATGGAATTGGAAGGTTTTTTCCTCACTGTAAAAGACAGACTATTTTCAAATATCCAGAGCTCAGCTGTTTGGAATTTCTCTCAGAATATTTAATCTCATTATTATCAATTATTTCCTTCCAATAAGGATATAGTAAACATCAGAACTAGGTGATAAAAATCTCCAGAAAGATTTGTTATATCCTAAGATATAACTCCTGCTATTAGGTATGAAACAAAACCACTGTAATTCGACTGATTAGACAGTCATTATGTAAGTACAAAACAGGACACATTACCAAAGCATGAACTTCTGCAAGTTCAGAAATTCTCCTTGTGAAATAGTCTGTCATGCTCAACATACTATCAAATTGTTGCCTGCTCTGCATCTCTAGAGAGTAAGCCAAAACCAATCCTATAATTGCATATGTTTCGGCTTTTAAATACCTTTACTTCTTCACAAAAGGCAGAAGAAAGACAAACCACAATAAAAATACGTTGGCAGCATTTTTACCTATCACTTCTTTTCCTTCAGTCGTATCTTTTATCCTGTCTCTGGTTATCATCACAAAGGATCCAGAAAATACATGTGTTACAAGCTATTACCAGTTTTCCACCCAATTAAAAATAAATCTGCAAACAAGATGGATCAATAGTAATTTAGCACATTACAAAATACACAAAGAACTGGGCTGAATGCATGTGACTTCACCAATAACAATGGCAATTAATGATAAACAGGAATTACGTCAATGCTCTCCAAAGCTGAAACATGTTAGCTCTTTACTACATAAACCCCAGCATAAAAAAAAAAAAAAAAAAAAAAANAAAAAAAAAAAAAGTAGGCTTCAGCTTTCCTTCCTTTATATTGATGTTTATTTTATGTCACACAGTGTCAATTAATTGGAAAGAGTGACTCCAGTATAGAGAGAATCAGTCAGTGCTTCCCAAAAAAACTTCAGGAACAAAACTGCAAACATCGCAGGCAAAAAGTGACACCAAACATGCATTTAGTCAGTAAAAGATGGGTGCGCCACCCACACTCTTTCAATAACAACATGAGAACTTTAACAGAGATTCCAGGCTTCCTTTTTAATTTCATCCCAAACACAAGACCATTTTATAAAATCGGCAATATTAACAAATTGACAGAAAAGTTAGTCTTCTCTGTACCACTTTATGATAACCTATGCAAGTAACAAAAACCTGACAAGCCATTTCAGATATAGCTATTCTCTGATAAGCTATAGCTCCAGCTTCTTCCCTGAGATAATTCTGAGCAAATGGCTCAACATGGTGGACAAAAGAGCAGCTGGCATACTCTTGTTATTAACATATTTCTCTTTAAAGAGCCTCCATCTTTACTGTTCCTTACTTGTAGACACCTAATTAATCTCACTGAGTATTGATCTCATAACCAAAGCTAGATGTTGCTAGTGGGTAAGTGAATCAGATTCATAACAACAAAGCAAACTCACCAGTGCCTTAAACGTTCAAGTGTGAGAGGGGGGAAAAAACCACGTCTCAAGCTATGCTTACTGGGAAAAGAAGTCTCTCTCTGGGAACAAGACAAAAACCCCATGGCTCAAGGAGTGATCAGACACACACAGAAAGATAAACCATTATAAAATGAAACACTATTTTCTGCTTTTAGTGCCATAAGATTGTAGGTGCAAAAGGAATCAGGAATGTGTGGTATTTATTACCATGGCAAAAGCACATGCTCAGCTGCCCTACTCGACTTTTACAGAAGTGAAGTCTTCAATCAAAAGTCGCTAAACAGTGACCTCTTTTTGCAAGCTGCATTTCTCCATGGCTGAAGGAATCCAGGAGTCTGGCTTTCCGTAATCAACATCCAGATATGCTAACCAACAGCTTGCTTTTTATTTTCAGTCAGTTAATTATTCAGAAAAGAAAACCTTAATAGCATATCAGAAAATGGACTTACAGAACTTTTGTAATGAACATTACACTATAAAGTTTGCTTGGATGCCAACTGGCATTGGCCCAGTGCATATGAACTGAAAGGGAACACCCTTCCTCTTGGGATACTAGTCCCGTATATTATAAAAAGTGAATAGTTATTCCTTGGTTACCAAGGACCTGAGGCAGTCAGCCCCAATTTGTCATCTCTTAGCAGCAGTATGCTTTGGCCTTCCACAAAGAGAATAGTTACTAGGACTTTGCTGCATCCCAGCTAGTTTATAAAGTGCTGGTCCTACCAGCACACAGAGCACTCCCCTAGTATAAGCTGCACAGACAAATCCTGTAGTTCATTTGTCAAACACAGAATCTGGATTTTACTACAATCGTTTACGTTTCCCCAGGAGAAACCTACGATATGAACAGCTTTTTCTTCAGCAGGGAATAAAATAATAACTTCAAATACATTTTGACCTTACTCCTTTTCTACATATAGCTGCCTGCCTTTTATGAAGGCCAGTCTTCATGGGGAAAGTCACATTGAATTCACGCCCACAGTCACACTGGTGTAGCCAGTGTGGATGTTCCTATTACCACACGAAAGGACCTTTTTTTGGTTTAGCTTATGTTACTCCAAAAATAACTTAATCTAAGCTAATGAAAACCTTAGGCCAGACCCAGATCAAAAACAGTTTGCCACTTTAATTGCCTTGGCAAAACACACCAGCAAAGCATTTGTAGAACACATGTTAACTCAGAGGAAAAAACTGGTACTGGCTGCACCTCATCGCATCCCTCCCCCTCCTCCTCCAAGGGAGGAATGAGCACTGCCATTCATCCAATCGCTTCTACACTCTGAGTTTTTACGAGTCATGCAGGGATAGATCAGACCTCACAATACCCCTAAACAAAAAGGCTAGGTTGGAAAGATGGCAGTGCAATTATACAGTGTCTGTGTCAGGCTTCACGTCTGTCCACTGCCTCCACCTGTACAGTCAAGCTAGTAAACGTGATAAAACTCAGCCTGATAAACAGCTAATATTCTGAACCACTTGAGCAACTGTACATCTCGTGAAGATACCTGACATGCTTCCTTCTCTTCTGCAGCAGAGCACCACTGCAGGAATAACACCAATGACACCTGAAGCCTGTATGTTCTACCAGAAATATGAACCCGTGATGTGAACTTCTTATAGAAAGAGACGAAAGAAATATTTTTTTTCCGTATTTTGAAGATGGATCATTTACATTTCCTTGCATGGCTTACCAGTTCTTGAAAGCTTTTGTTACCACGACTGTTTCTTCTCATTCCCTATGGTTCTTGTTGAGCAAATCAGAGAAATGCAGTTTGCTTTTTTTTAAAAATGAGAAAGGATTGTAAAAGACCAAACATGAAATTTGTTCACGCTGCTGCAAAAAATTTTAATGAAAAGTGGCAACATAATAATATACTCTGGTAAATTAGGACAGGGTAGTAAGCGATTATACAAAACTCCATTTGTGACAGAGACAGCAGGAGGGAGAATTCTCCCTTGTCCAGTATTTCAAAAGCACTAGTTTTGTACATGCTCACTGATACTGTGAGCTTCCTAACAGAGATTATTTGATCTTCTCCATTAAATATTTTTGTGGACTTGTTGAGAGGGGGAAATACCATTGTAAGGAATTTAAAAAAAAAAAGAGTACTGAACTGCACACTCATATCTTTCAAATATGGAAACCTTTGTGACAGCTTGGTCTTCAAGTGGCATTTCAAAAAGCTCTTCTGTCGTTTACCTAAAGTACCTATTTCTTATTCTCATAATACAGGGAACCAAAGCAAGTCCAGACCCCCTGAAGAGGTGGTATATAAGCCTATAGCAAAACAAATACGTTCTCCTTAGTGGCTCAAATTGTATCCATACCTGTATTAGTGGGTTTGGATGCTCTTCCCTTAGGGACTGGCAGTAACAATAATTCCAAAGACTGTGGTGGAGTTGCTTTCTCTTGCTTCATCTCTGAAAGCTGCAGGGGATCCTCAGCAACCAGTGATTTCTTCTTCTCAGCCAACAAAGTGCCTGCAGCCCTTGCAGCAACCTCCTTGAGAAGGGCAGCTGATGAGGTCATAGAAGCCAGAGAAAGGAAAGAACTAGCTGGAGGCGGGTGCTCCTGCCCAGGAGTCATGCTTCTTTCACTCACTTTCTTAGATAAAGCTGCTAACGTGGAGCTGGCTGACTGAGAACTAAACGGTGAGGAGAAGGATTCAAATCTCACGGTGTCTTCAGTCCTTGAAAGTGATTTGTCCTGCAGAACAGCATTGGCTGCAGCTTTCAGTTTCAGGATAGCTGAATCAGGGGACAAACCACAGGTGGTGGTTGAGTTTGGCAACCACTTACCTTGATTCCAAATAAAGTGACTACTTGCATTGTATTGGTCACTTTGCTCCTGTTTCTCAGCAAGCTTTCTGGCAAGAACACTTAGCTGCTGGGCATGATGAGCAGGTGGAGAGAAGGAGAGATTTGAGCCAAGATTTACAGGGGACTCAACTCTGCCATTGACTGTAACAGCAGCATCCAGCTTGAGGGAGCCAGCCTCCAGCAGTCGCCTCAAATTGCTACTCAGTGGCTTATTTGGACCAGGAGGTTCTTCTTCACACAGAGATGACACCTCAGGAGAAAGGTGCTCTTTGCTCTGTAACGTGTCTCTTAGTGCCTCATTTTCAATGGTTCCCAGCTCTGCTGTGTTGCTGCTAGGAGTTGCACTTCCCAAAGAAGTATCTGGGGAAGTGGACTGTTCTTGGATTCTGTCCTCAAGAGACAACTTAAAGTTCTCCTGGACTTCTCCATATGATGCTTCTGAAGGAGTTTCTGAAGAATTTCCAAACCAGCGTTCTTCTTCACTGAGTTCACCTTCCACTTCTTCCTGTCTGGTACCATCTGTGTGGAACCAAGAACAACAGTATTATTCCCAAATCTGCGTAAAATAACTTCTTAGCATGAAGTATGCCTGGCCTGTGCACGACCCTCCTGAATAGTCTCTTAATATCCCCCTAAACTGCATGGACTTGGCATCAGCCTGGATTGACTGACCAGGAAAAAGTTTTTTGAAAATAAGTAAGTGCTTCTTGGAAGACAAAATCATGATAAGCCTGTCATCTTTCAGTCAGCATAACTAAAACAGCTAAAACTGCAACAATACAAATATACATAATATATTAATGTCTTGCAAATACTTCATTTACAGACTAAACTGATCATGCTGTGAAATACTATGAACTCTGTGGTATAAAGCAGGGATTTAACAGGCCTAGAAATTACTGGATACTTGTGTCTTTGTACAGCTGGCATAGGCAAGCCTTCAGAAGCAGATCAGGTGTGTGGCTACTCAAAGCAGTTTCTTCCAGCAACTTTAAATCTCAGCCTAATCCTGCAGTGACCCCTATCTAAAATAAATTTATGCTGATAATACACAATTCATTCCTAAATAGCTGAAATGACTAACACATGAAGGCAGGCTACAGCTCTCATCTCTCCAACTATTTGGGAGAAGAATGTCACACACACAAAACTAAACTTTGGGTTTTTTTCTTCTTATATAGACACTACCTGCTTGTCACTCTTCATTCATGTAAAAGTTTTATAGATGATCCTAAACTGGGAAAAAAAAAAAAA
>VWYH01006473.1:35309-49513 GCA_013399365.1 Pampusana beccarii
AAAAAAAAAAAAAAGAGCTGGAAGGAAGGAAAAGTGTGGTCAGACAAGGCAATCACTATGAGCTCAAGCAGCGAAGTAACTCAGCACTCTAAATCTATCATCACACAGTCCTGTTTCCATGTTATGGCAGACAAGATCCACTCACTTGGACAATTCAGCTTGAGAAAACCGAAAGATCATACTATGTTACTAAGATATCTGAAAGAAAAAAAGCTGAATAACAACCTCAGTTCTTCATACACCTCATCCCTTAAAAGAAAATGGATTTCAAGAAAGAGGGTGGGGACATATGAATGATCATGGAACTAGACAAAAACTTGACCTATGACCTGGAATGAAAGGCTCAGAAATAAAGGAAATTCATCCATTTTCTGAGAGGTAAGCCTCTGCCTTTAACAGATCAAGTAAGACCAGCAGAATTTCTTTCTGCATATTCCACAACGCTTTTTGGCGTTACAGTGATCAGTCTCCAAGACAAAGATTAAGATCCTCTAAACCATGTTTTACGCTACTTGCTGACTGGATGGTTCAAGGCATCTTAAAGTAATTATATTCTTTTTGGTTGTCAGTGGTACCCACACGGCTCTGGCAAACACCAGAAGAAAACTGGGAGAAGCACCCTTACCATCGTCACTTTTATGTAGTGAACACTTCAAAACAAAAGAAGCCTCCATAGCAAAACTGAATTAAGTTATTAAGTACGAATAGTAGAGTTTCTTATATCACATTTTGCATGATCTAGGTGCCAAAAAAGACAGGAAAGCTTTGCTTTCTAATCTTCATCTAACTTGGTAACAAATAAAATTGGTGACCCACTCTGTTTTGCATACCTATGTTCTCTGGTACCTTTTGAAGTACATCTGTAAACTGCCTGCTCTTAATTCAGTGCCTTCACCAGCTAACAATTCATCTTTATTAAGACCCACACCTGATCTGCCACCTCCCCAGAACTGGCTGCAGTGACAGCTGTCTCAGCTCTTTACTGCAACCAAATACATCTTCACTGCCTGAAATGCACTGCAAGCTGCAGCGTGGTCACAACCCCAACAGTAAAAAGCAGTTACAAGAATCTTCACATGTTCCTCACAGTTTATAGCAGCCAAGAATAAGGTGATCGCTTATGCTGTACAATATTACAACACTGGCTTACCCTCAATCCATGTAACTCATTTTAGTGTGGCTAGTCATTTAAAACTGACGGGGTCACAACAGCAACATGATTTTAGTCCCTCTTACAGCTGGAGAGGAAGCAGATGAAAAGTTGCAAGTGTCATTTCAGCTGGCAAAAGGGGCTGACTAAAGTGAGAAAAGTATCCAAACATGTTACTTTGTTGCATACAAACAATTTGCAATGAAAATAAATAACTCCCTGATCACAACTGCAATTTAGTGTTACGGCCTGGGAACGGTCATAAGTTTACAAAAAGTTCTCACATTACCCGAAATGCTAAAATCGATCTAAAACCTCCAGGAAAAAGCCATCATTCACCTAAGTTCTGAGCTATGCTTTGCAGGGCAATTCCAAATTTTCCTAGGGGACAAACCATTGACCAAAAGGCTAATTGAGGCACCAAAACCACACCGGCTGATTACCTGCTCCTTCACCCATACATTTCAAGGAGTTGCCCTCATGTGTTGTACGCACCATATAGGATTGTGCCTTAAGCAATCCAGAGTAAATTTACCATGGCTACCACGATGTATAAGAAAAAATTGTCTGCTAAGGTTGATAAACCAGTCAATTACCTGTTTCCTTGACTTTTGTTCTTGTAGAAATGTTTTAATCCTTACATTACCAGTACCTATGCGAAGATGATCTGTACATTGCTGAAATAAACTATTTAAATTACCAGGAAATCCTTAATTACTGTAAAAAAGTTTACAACAGGTTTATTTAAAAAAAAAAAGATTTCTAAACACCAAAGCAATAGCTCCAGAAAACAAAGCTCCCTTGCTGTCATTATTTGAGGCTGCTGTCTCCATGTTTACTCCTGCTCTGTGCATGACTTTCAGTGCTCTTGCAGCCTGCCTGAACAGCACAGCAAGAGCACATGCTGTCTCTCCATCGATACCCCCTGCACAGCTGAGCATATAAACAGCCCATGAAGTCCCCAGTCTCCTCCCAGCTCCTCCTGTTAAGTCCAAATCACATTCATCCCCAGGCCACACACGCCCCTCTATAAAACAGGCACAAATCATTAATATACAGAGGAAGGGAAAGACAGGCAGAATTCTACTGAAGCGCTGACTTCATCTTCAAGATAAAGATGCTTCAGTGCTCCTGGTAGGAATCCAAAGAACAGTCCAGTCCTCACAGGTGCAAGGAGAGTATGGGAAAACCACAGAAGGCCATTGTCCTTGCCAGTGAGCTGGTTTAGGCTCAACAGGGAATATTAAATCCACAGCAAGGTAGATGCATATGCTCTCAGGTAAACTTTCTCTTTCCATACTTCCTCTCACTGGCAATAGCAAGAGATTTCCAGAAAAGCAGAACAGAAGTGGAAACCAAAATGATAATGATATACCATCCTTCTTCCTCTGTACACAGAAGTTATTAAGAACAAAGGACTGTGCAGTAGACCTGGTTTCCTGTATCTCTTCAGAGGCACAGTCAAATTTTAGAATTGAGAAGGGGTGAATTCCCAGCAGGGTTTGTGCAGGGACAGACTAATGTAAGCCCAGCATAGCTTCAATACTTGAGGAAAGCTCTTTAGGTGGTTTCAGCAGCACTCTAAAAACATACAGCAACATCCAGAAGATATCCAGTCATTTCAAGGAGCATGCTTCCCATCTTTTTCCTGCTTACCTCTCTTCCTCCGATGGACAACTGCTATACAGGTACACAACCTCAACTCTTATTACCTTGGTTTCCCTGAGAAACTGCCAGAGGCATCTTTGCTAGAGGACACCTAATAAGAACACAGGCTCTCTTTAAGGCTGAAACTATGTCCCTAGGACAGCAGGCTGATTTTCTGGCTTATACTCCTATGCACTATACAAATACAACAAAGGAGAAGGAAACAATATTTCCTTGTCGTTCTCATGCACAGGGTAATCCTTGAGAGCACTGTCTGATGTTTAATCACTACTGCAGAAAAACAAAGTCGACAGGATACTTACTAGTTTCCTGCCTTTCCTGACCAATCTTCTGGAGCTGGTCTAGAAAATTTATCATAAGTATTGACTGGCAGTGAAAAAATGGAAGAATTATCAAGTGATAAAAGCAGTGATTATATCAGAAGTGGTTTTGGAGAAAGAAAAAGGAAGAAAACTAGTCCTCATCAGTGTAGTAGCAGTACACAAGGATCAAAGCAGAAAAAAAAAAAGAAAAAAAAAAAAAAAAAAAAAAAAAAAAAAAAAAAAAAAAAAAAAAAAAAAAAAAAAAAATAAAAAAAAACGAAATGAAACTCTCCCAATAGGTGTGAAGAATCTCTGAAGAGAACTTCCTGTTGAGCCACAGGAAAGAAGGAAAAGCAAGAACTCAAAAAAGCTGGAGATTTCATGTCTGTGAACTGTCCTGCTGACATCCCCACAAACATCATACAACCCCAACAGCTCTGTCACTGCAGTCTAAAACTCTTGGATGCAAAACCACAGTTATAACTTACAGCACCAGTAAAACAGCAAGAGAAAAATTTTTTGCTTGCTAAAGGGAGGTTTTCATCTCTTGAGCACAAAGTTAACCCAGCTAGCTTCTAAGGAAGGAAGGAGAACACAGCCTCTGTCTCTTGGTCTCTATTGCTGCAGGAGGCTGGCTTCCCTTCATGTAAAGGACGCATTGGAGTTTGAAAAACTGTCAAAGTAGTGGTTGCATTTGCCTGCCTTGATGATATCATGTACTGTTGTACATTCTGACCTATGCCTACTTTGACTCTTTTGGTCAGCTTGTTATTTCCTTCTCTGAGCATGAATAAGACATCTTAACTTTACAACAGCCCCAGTGGCATTCTGGCAAACGCAATTCATTTCACTCACTTTGAAAGAATCGCTACCACTACGTATTCAATAATCCAGACACTTCTGTTCAGTTTACCCATAGGGCCAGCTTCGCTCCTGCATGACAGGTGAGTATTTGGCAAAAGAGGAACACAGCATAAGCCTTTACAGGTGATTCTCCCTTGTGTTTTCTAACCTAGGCTCAGCCTAGAGACTGGCTCATCAACAGCAGCTGGAAGTGGCTGTTAACTAGCAGTACATAGATCTGAGTGCACTCCAGCTGTGGCTCCATCTCTGATTCACAGTCTACTCCAGTTTGCAGTGACAGGAAGATGTACAGAACAGCAGCGCCACTTCCCCCTTAGAAACATCCCCATGCAATGAGAACCCCTGTCTGGAAAGGCCAAGGCAACTTCCATACCATTTGCATCACCCCAGCAGCACAAGGGAGATCAGAGGAAGGCTGCGAAGTTGGCCCATTGCTGATAATAAACAGTAAATCCTAGATTAAAAATAATGTTAAGTGGAACTCACTGAAGTAATCTCAAATTATTCTAAATATTGAAGTGGAAAGGTAATGACAGCAAATACTGTGAACTTTCTCTTTTATTAAAATATAGAAAGAGAAAATCCCACGCCAGCCACTCGCAACATTTACTCTTAGAAATAACTTTTTAAATATATGGAATTATTTCTTTAGAACACATTTATGAAGGTTGTTCCATGATCAACAAGGTAAAAGAAACAACAAAATCAAATAGAAATCCCTATGTCACCTTATTATGTAGGCTGCAATGAACAAAACATGGGAAGCCTCAGATCAAGCTGATACAGTGCCTTTAATTAACCCTGTTGTGTTTATAACCTCTATCAAGGGGTCACAAAGTGAAGGGAAGAGCTCACAAACTGTATGCATGACAATATTCAAGCAGAGTGGGTGACATCAGGCCAGAATACCTGCTCTAACAAAGGTCTCCTTTGTTTTGACTAGTCTCTGTTTATTGTTGCTATACGCAGCTTCTCCTGCTCTATTTTTGGTAAATAATGTGCTCCTGATTTACTATTTTATTCTGCCCCAGTACTCACCTGAGGTGCTTTATGCACATTAGCTTTTTGACTAGTTCAGAAACAAAAGGTTTAGGTTTCAGATACTGAAATTATTCCTCCCTATAAATGCCACAGGAATCTAGTTCCCTAAAATTTAATTTTTCCTCTCTCACAAAGTCAGATTAAAACATGGCAAATTATCTTCTCAGTGTTTCTAATTCCTCCCACAAGGATGATATTATGGTAACGTATCTAAGGGAAGCTTCAAGAAGTTTTTGTTTTGTCGTGCTGTGTTTGCTCCCAAAGACAGCTGCTTTCTCTGTCCCTGAGAGGATTGCTTGGAGTTAACAAGCAAAGCCAAACAAGAGAGGATTAGGAAGCTACTCATAGTGGTAGGCTAACATGGAGAAGCAGACCTTTCCATGCAGAACAGGCACTTCTGACTCCTAGACACATTGTTAAAGTCACTGCCTCAGCTTTCAACCTTAAGAAAAGTCAGAGGTCACGTAATTAATGTACAAGCACTGAACAGAAAGTGGACATTCCCCAAACCTTATTTTAAAGAGATTCAGGATTTTGTGCCAAGCTACTGGTACAAGAAACTAATGCTATGGCTATTTAGGGCACAGATACAGTGTAAATGGCAGAAACCCATTTCTACATTCTACCTAAAAATCCATCTAAAATTCAGATGCAGAGGAACAGCTAGAAGCAAATGGGAAGATTCATGTTCATGTCTATTCCATTGCTGGCTTTCCTGCTGAACAAACAAACAAACAAGTGTGCCAATGGCAGTGGGATTCGATTTTATTTTTTCGAAGTGCATTTCTTGGCTGAAAATTCTGTGGGCTTTACCAATACTTTTTATGCAGGCCAGTAAACGCCTTCAAAGACAACAACTCCAATTCTCATGAGAGTATGTCTATACTAAATAACACAGTGCTATGTAGTGATATCTGAGCCAGCTTAAGTATATCCACAAGTATTATAGCTGAATTAACCTGGGTAGACTGCTGTGATAACTGCCTCCCGTACACAAGGTGGCTTATTTAGAGCTTGCTTTGTTATCTCAGTGTGGCATAGCACCGTGCAGGCAAACAATATAAACAATTATGGTGAAGTCTATTTAGACCTTATGGGCAATGTAAAAGTACCGCAAGGTGGGCAGAAGAGCCCCCTTCAGAGTTATTTGCTGTGCAAAGAACTCCCTTTGGCAATGCAGAATTGACAAAAGGATTGTGTCAGCCCTTCCTTTCCAGAGCACGGAGCAGGGCGAGAGCCTGTGGGCAGCAGAAATTAGAGCAGCTCTAGGCTGTTACGCTTACACTGGTGCCTGAGAAGGGCTCTTTGTGGCCTCAAAGTGGTAGAAATACAGAGGTAGACAAGGGGAGGTTCTGCTTCACACACAGATATATGAATGGGTCCTCAATCACTATTTGCCAGTCTAGACTTGGCACAGTGGTCTGTAAGGGGAGAGACTCTCCCTGTGCCTCAGGAAAGCAAGCAAACACAAACAGCTACACCATCAGCTGCCACCAAATCCACTTGCCTGCCACCCTCTCTGCTCCTTCCCTACTTTGCACTGCATGACCACCTAGCATGTGGCAGACCTGGTTTTATTTTATTTTTTGAGAAAATAACTTTTTTGAGATAAATAACTATTTGTACTGCTACACAAGTCAAAATGAAGTGCAGGAGTAACTTGCAAAGAATTCCTGTTCTTTAATAAAGT
Source organism: Pampusana beccarii (assembly GCA_013399365.1). Classification (NCBI taxonomy): domain Eukaryota; kingdom Metazoa; phylum Chordata; class Aves; order Columbiformes; family Columbidae; genus Pampusana; species Pampusana beccarii. The sequence goes on from VWYH01006473.1 coordinate 42,025, forward strand.
CACACCTGGGGATCACTCATAAAGCTAAATACACACTTGTCAAAGCCATCAATTCTTTTAATGCATTTTTCTAAAAGCTACTTACCAGTAGCTTTTTAATTTTTAAGAATTCACTGGAACGCTCGCTTTTGCCCTGATACAGCATCTTACAAACTCTAACGGGCACCAAGACCCGGGGCATGTCCAAAACATCCATTTAAAATAGTAAGCTATAATTTTAAAGTGAGCTTGTGCCAAATTTTCTCCCTTACAGAAACCTTCAGATAAAACTTTCATCCTCTTTATTTAAGACCATGTAGGGAAGAATTCTTCGTACCTATATAGAAAGCCCTGCAAAAAAGGAAAAACACATCCAAGCAGCAAACCCCAGACGAGGGACAGCAGAGCTATAAAACCTTCTGGAGGAAGGGAATCCCTAGAGGTAGGACTATGCAGAATACAAAGGGATGATGACAGTAGCTTGCTTTGAGTTGCTTCAAAAATTTTATTTCTACCCTAGTGAGAGAGCATCCCAAATAAATGTAACAGCGCAGATGTGTGGAACCTAATTTTGCTTTCTGAAACTGCTGATTAAATCATTCATTACAAGACCTCTACCACTCGGTAACCCTTTCACTTTTAAAACAATTTATTCTAAACAGTAGCTAAATTATCAGGTTTGCAAAAAAACTTCTCTCTCTTGGTCTACTGTATTACCAGCACTAGTTATTCTTTCCCCACAGCTTCCATCCCTACTGCCAAAGTACTGAAAAGAATGAGGGAAAAGACTATTTATGCAGCACAGTTTTTCTTTCCTTACTGCATGCTTCTCAAAAACAAACAAAAAACCCCACAACAAACAAACAAACAAAAACAACCCACAACAACAAACAAACCAACCCACCACACCCAAAAAGCCAATCAAACAAAAAAACACCCCCACACCGACACCAAACCATGACACTTCTGCGACTTCAAATTAGTCAAACCTGGCCTCTGTGTGAATTCTTTAAAATTCACTTAACCTGCAAATTGGAACAAGCTTGTCTTAGTGTTAGGCTTAACTTGGGATTCCACTACTCAGTGTAATTACACCACAAGCAGGAAATCCCTTGAAAGGTAGGAGAAACTTTAAGGAACAGAGCTAACTACTAAACCCACAGGTTCAGACAGGTTTGGAATCTAGACCAAATAGGATACCAGCCTGTAAATGCTACTGAAGGTAAATGAGGAAAAGAGAAATTGTTTTTGGGAGAATAACATTTCCCTAATTGTGACCCTGAGTCAGTCTATAAAAAAGGAAAAACAAAAGACAAGCTCTTATGTGAGCTTACGGATATATATTGCTGAATCCTTCAGTAAAACAGCCGCAAAGCAGTGTATGTGTGCAGAACTAATGGGGACTGTACCCTGCAGTATGTGTCCTTTCAATGGAACTATGGGTCAAGTCTGAGTTTTGTTATTTAAATATGTTTAAAAAAAAAAAAATTCCACAGTACCAGAAGCACCCTAAAAAAAACCCAAAACCCCTTACCTTCAGAGAAAGGGATATTATCCACCTTTTTGAGTAGTTGTTGGTGTTTGTTTTGGTTTGGTTGTTTACTTGGTTTTTGGTTTTGTTTTTCTTTAGCCCAACGTAATTTATTATTCTTCATGCTCATATCAGTTATTATTCTTCATTAAAAGTCCCAATTTTTCAAAGTGGAATAAAAATAAGAAGTTTTACTTTGGGGGGCAGAGAGAAGTAGAAAGAATTGCCTCACCCTGTTGAAAACTGGGCTCTATTACAAATTGCTAGCTACTTTGTAGTCCAGATTTTTTGCATATTATTGTTTCTGTAAAACGCATGATACTTTAGCCTCCATGCATCCTGAAGAGTTTTGTATATGTAAACCTAAACAACATGAATAATGTACCATAATAGCAAACTAGGCAACAAAAAAATGGCATAGCAGAAACCAGGAGAAAACATTATTTAGAAGATACGCTCTTCAAGCATGACTCTGGAGTAGGTTAACAGCTGTAACAGTAAAAGGATTCCAGACATAAGTCATCTGAGCTCTCCCTCCCCATCTGAACTAATGTCTATATTACGGTTTCTTTGCAATGGGAAAGAAAGAAGTCCTCTATACAGTTCTTCAAGACAAATCACATGCCTTGTGAAGCTTCATGTTTGAAACCTTTTTAACTTCCAAAAAGTCTTCTTTTGTAGGTCATGCTCTCATTATCTTGCTCTGGGATCTGGTCTGATTAAATTATAGGAAATTACTAATACTTCACTTTGAACAGCCAGCTCCTCTTGGTGGTTCTTTATTTATTTATTTATTTTTAACTCTTAATTCTTCCTATTCCTGCCTTCTTACATATGAAAAGGACAACAATCACTCTGTTACAAAGATTGTCATATTGTTTCTTCATCTGTTTTAAAATTCGAAAATAAAAATGTGTTCTGTCTGCATGTTCTTATATTTCCCATTCCACCACTCTACCTGCAGGTTTTCCTGTTCGGCCAACTAAAAAGTTAGTGATTTTGTTTTATAACCTTTTGCACCCCTTCTCCCTGTAAAATCTAATTCATAAGATCCTAAAGACTTTAACAGCTTAATGAGCACAACACTGACTCTTCAGTAGTCCAGTTTATACCCCAGTGTAATTTATTCCTATTTTAGACTATCAGACAACACTAAAACACAGTCTACCATTGAATGGCTTTAGAAATTGATCATTGAATCATAGAATAGTTTGTGTTGGAAGGGACCTTCAAAGGTGATCTAGTCCAACCGCCCTGCCAGGTTGCTCATAGCCCCATCCAGGTGACTTAGTTTGTCCAATTAAAAACAAACAAACATAAAAACCACACAAATTTTAAGAGACAAAGACTTCATATGTCAGAAAGAATCCCCATAAAGGAGGCAGGTATTTCTGAAAAGTCTATGACAACTTCACTATCATGAGAGGGGCAAAAAACCCAGTGTTTTCAGATGGAGTAATGTGGATGCTTATCCATCCACCAAAAGGCTGCTGTTCATTTGAGAGCTGTATTATAGTTCCACCAAGCCAACCATGATGATAGCAATGAAATTATTAACCTAATCATCCTAAAAAAAATAATTTTCCCTACATGGATCCTCTTGTCGACAATGAACTATATCATGATCCCTGCAGCTGTAAGAGGTTAAAAATAGTAAATAGAAAATATGTTAAAAGCTTCCCCTTACACATGCAATGTCTGCTAGTAAGGTAATAAACTCTATTAAAGGAGAAAGATTTCTGTCCTGGTCAAAGCCTTTTGTCTTAGAGGCAACTCTCAAATGCCAAATGATGGTAAAGGCTTTTCTGACATTGGGAAGTCTTTTGAAAAACCCATTCAACACATTTTCTCTTGCTATCAGAAAGTATCAAATGAAGCAAGCTACAGAAATAAAAAAGAAGGAAGCTCTAAATCACTGATAATTTACTTGTTTGACAGTATTTTCTTTACACTCGCATGATATAACCAGCAATAAAAAACAATATAATAAAAAGCTTCACAGAGTGCAAGGGGATTTTTACTCTACAGAAACAGCTGAATGCTTCACCACAGTATCTGGAATATCTAACACCGCACTTGACCATGAAAGCAAGAAGAGTTATTCCCCATCATTATCGTATATCTAGCTTTTAATATTTAAACCAATATTATATCAATTCTGCATCTGCTTCTTTAACAAAATTAATTCAACACAAGATGCCGTTGCAGTTTGTCCTATATTAAATGCACTTTTCAGAAAGCAGCAGTAGGTTGAACTTCTAAACATAGCATCTAATTCTACCTCATATTGTACAACAAATGCAAACTTTTATATAAATGGTGGTGTAGCATTCATTCACAAACTGCATTGCCTACAAGCCTTTGAGACAGAATCAAACCCCAAGGAATACTGGTTGTTACACTTAAAGCAATGTAGTGGTACAGATCCTAAACACCTACTTGGGTGCCTCAAAACTTTTACTTTTGCTGCTGAACTCTTCCAAGTCACATTTGTGCAGTTCAGAGCAAACAGACTTTCAGGAATTCTCAGAAAATAAAATAATGGTGTGAGGTAGAACGGAAAGTAAAGCAACAAGGAGAAGCAAAACAGTAAAACTGTGTTTATAACTACATTTTTAAAGATTCTAATGCTAACTGAATAGATGAGAAAAAAAAATCTAAGCACTGAAGTGGAAATAAAATAGTAATACACATACACACACTCCAAGGAATGAGCAGAACTCCTTTAAACTTCCCAGTGAAAATGAATTGACTTGTCCAAGTTAGTTGCATCCAAAAGTAATCACAAAACACACATGCACTAGGCAAATTTTTAACTTACGGAGCTAACTCTGTCATTGTGAACTGAGTCCACACTGCTGTAGTATTTCATTTGTGTATGAATGAGCCATTGTCGATCCAGGAATTCCTAAAGTCCTTTCCTCATTCACTTACATCTTAAATGAAAAAGGATGCACTTTCTCTTGTATTTCACAGAGAGTCAGTGAAAACATTCTACCGGCATGCACAACTAAATAGTGTCCAAAACCGGACTTCTTTACACATGGAAATTCCACTTACAATACATGCTAATATCAGAGTGTCAAAGAGGCCCATCCACCTGATTGAACCCTGAGGTTTGTCCTGCTTTGAACAGGGGACTAGGCCAGACAACCTCCAAAGGAGCCTTCCAAGCTAAATTATGTTGTAAACACCACCAGTGACTGGAAGCTCAACCTTAACTCTGCCCTTTTTAACAGGTGCCACCAAAACAAAGTATTAGCACATCCAGTAACATTAATTCTTCTTTTCCCTTCAACCACTGAAGCGGCAGTGTCTAGCATCTTCCTTGACTCTAAATTAAATTGTTGCAACAGCCTGATACATCTCTAGCAAACTCTTTTACAGAGAATTTCTTCAGCATAGCACGTGTTTTGCCTGTGCAGTCTTCTCTTGTCAAATTACCTCTACATTTCCATGAGGGCCATCCAACGAAGTCAGTGGACAGAAGTATAAAAATCAAGGTCCCAGTCAGCAGCTGTACACTGTCACTTCAAGTAGAGTGACAGCATTTTTCAGCTGCATTTTGGGGTACATAAGAATTTATAATAATTATGGCCCCGAGACGCTGAGAGAATAAGTTCCTACCTAAATTATGCTAAACTCCACAAGACCTGCCAGACTGAGTTAGGTCTGCTCAGTTACATTGTAACATTAGTAAATTATCCTGTATACCAACATCCTACTATTTGTTTCCCAAACAATTGCAACAGAATCCAAATCATCACAGAGAGGTTCAGTAAAATGTTACATCATTTAAGTGCACTGGAGAGCATTCATGCACCAGGAGAGACCTGTAACAAAACTTCGGAATGAATCACAGCATAATACCCACAATGGGGCAGAGTTAAGGTTGAATACAGTATTAGCCATCTTCTTTCCAGATGCCCACAGTGCACTTTACATTCTTCTGCTATCATTAATACTTTAAAGTGAAACACATACAGTGTTCCTCTATGAAACGTATTGCTGAAACCAGTAGGAATTCTAGAATAAAGCTGTATTTTACACTGAGTACCCACTAAAGCAATGTGTTGCCAAAAAAAAAAAATCAGTATTTATAGCATTTGCACACTGAACGCAATGGATTCCAAGGTATTTTCTGAATTTGCAGAACTGCAAACTACAACAGTATTCCTACAATTCTTCCTGAATTATCCAATATATTATTATTATTGCCAAACAATAGCTTTTAATCTAATGTAATCTAGTTGCAAAAGAAAATAAATAAGCCCCGTTAAAAAAGTAGCATTCGTGTGTGACATATAGCATGTGCGTGTCACACATGAGGAAAAAAACTCCCGTGAATTAAACTAGAAAATTAACCCGAAAAAAATGCAAATTAGGCCGTGCATTAAAAAAAAAAATAAAAAAAATAAACACCACACGCACAACTCGATTTGCACAATGAAGGCAATTGTTCCTTGGCCCAGAAAAAGCCGTGACTTCCCCCGGCGCGGGCGGTCAGGAGGTCGGGCCCGGGGGGAGCCTCCGCCGCAACCCGGAGGCAGGGGCAGACAAGAGCCCGGCGCCGCAGCCGAGCCCCCGCGCCGCTCACGGGAGCGGCACGCCCGAGCGAGCTAAAATGGAGCCCAGGTTTGATGTCAGCCCGAGCGGCAGGCGGAGGGCAGCCGCACCGAGGCGGGGGCGAGGGCAAGGTCAGCCGCCGGGCCGGCCGCAGCGCCCGCCCTGCCGCCTCCTCCGGCCCCGAGAGCCCCTTTTCGCTTCCCCGCTCCCGCGGGGCTTCTGCCAAAACGGGGCGGCGGCGCTCGCCACCCCCCTCCCCCGAAACGCCCCTCCGCGGCTTAAAAGAGAAACTAATATTAGNCGCCTCCGCCGTGCCCGCCACCCCGGCCAGCGCTCTGCGCCGGGAATGAGTGCCGGGGCTTGTCGGCTCGGTTCCTCTAGCGGGCGGACCGCGAAAGGGCTACGCGGGGGCAAACGGCGGGAGGAGGGGAAGGAAAAAAGGAGGAGGAAAAAAAAAGAAAAAAATCCCCCCCCAAAAAACCCCACCACTAGCCAAGCCCTTGACTCCGGCAGAAAGGAAAAGGACAGAGAAATATTTGCGGGGCTGCAAGTTCCGCCCCCCCCGCCCCCATCCCGCCACCCCCCGCACCGACACTCGGTGCCTCGGCCCGTGTGCCGGTACGGGAAGGGTTCGGGAGAAGCGCTGCCCCAGCCCCTTCGCCCGTACAGCAGAGGGTGACGGGCCGCGCTCCGCCTGCAGTGGCGCCCCCGGGGCAGGGGCCGGGGTCGCCCCGGTGAACTCCCGGTGACCGAGCCCGGCTACGGCACCGGCGGTTCAGCTCTCGCCCTGTGCGGAAGGGCTGCAGGCACGCTCCGAGCAGATACGCCCGAGACAGACAAATGACCCCTCCATCCACCCCCCGCTCTCCTTAAACCAACCCTGGGGCCAAGTAGGGGCAGGGTATTTTTAGGTCCCTTCCCCTCCGAGTCTCTCTCAATAGCTGTCGAGCGCTTAAATACAACGAGAGGGGGGCGAGAGAGCGGGAGAAAAGTTAACTCTGCTGCAAAGAGGGGGAAAAAATAGGCAGGGAGAGGGGGAGGGAGCGAGAAGGAGCAGAGCAGGGTGAGCTGTGTCAGGGGATGTGTGTGTGTGTGTGTGCGTGTGTGTGCGCACGAGGTGCCCGCAGGCGGGAGGATCGGGATGCACTTTAGCCCTGTGCTCTGCTGCTCTCGTCTGGGGCAGCGCCGCCGAAGCCCGAGTCTCGCCTGGCTTCGCCTGACCCTTCATTTCACTGCGGCCAGAAGGAGCCCCGCGCCTGCCGCCGCCTCTCCCTGCTCTGCAGGGACCTCGCCTGCCACGGTCTGCCTCCCCGCCGCCCCCGCCGGCAGCGGCCCCGGCCCCCTACAGGGTGGCCGTGGGGTCGGTGCGGGGTGCCCTCGCCGCCGCCGGCCCCCTCCGCTGCCCGCCTCCCC
>VWYH01006473.1:49522-83658 GCA_013399365.1 Pampusana beccarii
ACAAATGCACAATCACGGGCGAGGGGAGGGAGAGGGAGGAAAGGGCGAGAGACACGAAGAAAGAAGGGGGGAAAGGAGAGAGAGAGGAAAAATTAAAAGGGCACAAGGCTGTTCATCACCAACATGGCTGCCTTAGCTCAGACCTAAAAGAGGAATAACCCAGGCTGTGTCTTTGTCAGTTTCACCTCTGTAACCCTAAACTAATGCACGAAACGACGGAGGCGGCTGCAGAGGGGAAGGAGACGGGGAGAGGAGGAAGGAAAAAATGGCAAAAAGAGGGGGCACTTACGTGAAGAGAGGCGCTTGGGCTGCTCCTGCTTCCTCCTGGGCATTTTCCCCCTTTTTTCACATTCTCCTCCTTGGTTTAACGGGAGATCAAATAAGACCGGGAGGGGGGGGCACAGACAGGCACAAAGCCGGGCCCCCCGGGGGAGCCGCTAACCGGGGCGGGTTTTCCCTCTTCGCCGGGGGAAAGGGGGCTGAAGCCGGTTTTCCCGGAGCCACCGCGAAGGGCTCCTTCTCCCCCTCTCTCTTTCTTTTTCCTCTCCCCCCCCTCCAACCCGGTCGTGCACCTGGCTTGTCCCCGGTCGCAGTATCCCTCAGCGGCCGGGGATGTGCTCCCGGCGGGCAAGCGGGCGCCGGGTGCCGTGGCGGGGCGAGGGCTGGCGCGGCGGTGCCGAGGGCTGCGCCTTGCGCGTCTCCCGGCCCCTAACTAACACTAACGCCGGGATCAAAGGGCAGCGGCGGCGGCGGCGCTCACGGCTCGCCCGCGGGCGGGCAGGCAGCGAGAAGCAGGCAGGGACACACACACACACACCCCGGCGGGCGGGCACACGCACACACACACACAGAGACACACACGCCCGGGCAGAGCAAAGGGGAAGGTGCCCCCGCTGCGCTCCGGGCGCGGCGCGGCGCTGCGCGCCGGCGGGGCTCAGGCAAAGGATGCGCTGCCCCAGACCCGTATCCGCTCCCAATTCGCTCTTAAAAATGTAAAAAAAAAAAAAAAGCGGCGGGGAGGGGGAGGGTGGAAATTTGTGGGTCTCGACCATTCGTACTCTAATTCCCTCATTTCTGGGGGGAAAGAAAATAACAGCCTTTAAAAAAAAATTAAGACGTTTTGTCTTCCTGTGTTAGTAAAGAAAAAGCGTACGAGCGCAAAGCTAACCTCATAGGTGCGTTCAGCTATTGCTGCACAGGGGCCAGAGGGGCTTGTTTAAACTCAACTTCAGTATGGGTGGGAAGAGGGTGACGAGATACAATTCCTTCATGCCCAGTCAAAGTTACAAAATAAACACGAAAGGGAGGTGGGCAAGTTAGCATGTGGCTACGCTGTTCTAGTACCAGGTTCTGACAATCTCTAGTGCAGGTTTCAAAAAGTGGGAAGAATGCAAGCAGCATGAAAATCACAACTCTTTGAGAAGTCTGCGTATGTGGGGCGGGGGGAGGAAATCAAGATTAGGTCACCCCAATGGTTCGTTTAACTGCTACATGATACTCCTACAGTGCACACAGCAATCTGGGCTTCTGAAATTTACTTTTTTTTCCTGCTGTAATGCAGGTATATGAAGCTTTATCCTGAAGCAATTCCAACATGCGTTATGAAGTCAGGATAGCAGTTTTCATTAACTGATACATACATTCATTACTTCACAAATCACACATCTCTCTTCAAAGACAGACATGAAGGTGGGGGAAAAAATAGAAAAGGGATTGGGTCTCTCTAAAGCACAAAAAGTACTTTGTGAAAGAGAAGTGCTTTCTTTGTGACTTGCAGTCATTTGGATAAAAGTTCATACAGAGGTTATTAATGATTTAAACTCTAAAACCTGTTACTGCAATTGAAATGAAATGGTTTGAAGCATGGTTGTTTCATATAGCTCTCAGTGTAAGGAAACTTAGAATTTATCAGAATACATAATCAAAATAATGAGTCAGATGTTGCATTTTTTTTAATGTATTCTAGCACGTGTACCTGTTAGAATTTTTATTTTTTTTTTTGCTTTTGACACACTGACTCATAACTTTATCACGTCATTCTTTTATCCTAACTTCAACATACCTTATTAGAAAAAACTGTCTAGGAAAAAAACACAAACCAGCAGATTTGCAACCTAAATCTTTAAACAGCCAACTTATACTCTTAATGACCTCATGTTACAATGGTTTCAAATAGTATTACACCCATTTTACAGTCACAATTACCTTTTCTACGGGAAAAAAAACCTAATCAAAATTTAAAAGATTGAGATTCTCAGGATCACTGGCATGCGTGTGCAATTCTGAGGTTTAAACACACATGTACAGAGTACACTTCTACTGAGACAAAACAGACCCCTTCTGACTTGAGCTGGTTTATCATCTCACAATACAGCTAAAATACTTTATTTTCATGGAGAGATTTACTTATTTTTAATCCAAAAGTAAAAAACAAAGTATATAACTGACAGAGACAGGGCTGGAGATGAATCCAAGCCTTACACTTACTCATGATCAAGAGTACCACAGTCAGAATTCCCTCAGAATATTCATGTCTCATCTTTGCTCTCAGGTCTCCAGATTATCCTGGCTTTGGAAATCTGTACAGCATTAGTAATGATGACCAAAAATATCAGAGGCATTCTTTGCTATTGCTCACAAACCTCAATTTTGACATGCACCCTTCTTAATTACTTTTAAAAATACATTCTAATGGCAATTATATTGAACTCATCCAGCTTTGCGAGCAGCAGCTTTCCACCTGTCCGAATGCTCCATCTGTGTAGGAGGCCACAAAGTAGCCATTTCAGAAAGGGCAAGTGTACTGGCTCTGTGCTCTGATCCATTGCTGCTGTGGCAGCCCTTCTTCAGGTGCTCTAGGAGAATGGGATATAGGAAATACCGCATTCCACGTCACCACTCTTTCCACCCTCTATTCCTCATGCATTTCTGGCAACATTAATTAATGTTGACATTGTCAGCACTAATTTACAATATGTTGTTGTGTGAGTTTTTTGTGTTTGTTTTTTCCCCTCCATCATTTGAAACCCCCTTTAGGGGAGCTGAGGTGGCTGCAGCAGACACATCACAGGAACACAGCTCTTTGAAAGGGCCATGGGGACTTGGCAAGCAATGGAGCAGCACCAAATCTCTCTGAGGGTGACCTTGGATTCAACAAACATCCCAACAGTTTGCCTAAGAGTTTAGTGGGCCAAGCCTTAAGTTGGTTCTGCAGTGAAAGAAATCCCAATGGTTGAATAAATTATCAGGGAGAAACTTTGTATACTCTAGCTTTAAAGAGTTTCTAATTCCATGCCTGGGAATACTCTATACGGGAACAACTTAGTTCTTCATATCTATCCTGGCTAATTGCACTACTCCACATGTTGCTCTGGTCAAGACATAGTATCCAGCCATCATACTGAAACCAAAGACACATCAGTCCTAACTTTACATTCCTTTATACATTGGTTTAAGGAAGATGACTAAGGGCATAATGCCATTTAAAAAATAATCTTCCATTATATGTTTGGTGGTATAGTAGGAAAAAGAGTGAAGTAAGCTGACCATACTTTTGAACATTTCTAGTCCAAACACAAGAAAATAGTTGCAAGTCCTCCACAGATAACATAATATAAATAATGCATTGCTTCTGCAGGTCCTGCTATTAATAAGTAATGATTGTATGGCACCTTCCAAACACCAAACCTAGTTACACATATGAATTAAGTTCAGCCTCAGAAACCACTTTTGAACAAAGTAAATATTTTCTTCACTTACACATGAGAAAAATGAAACAAATAGAGCAAATAAGATTTTACACAGTAATAAATGATGTAACATTCTTAAAACCTTTGCAGATGTCTAGCATCCAAACTATCTTTATGTAATGTAACAAATACTAAAAAATGTTGCTAAATAGAAACCTAAAAATTAGCTGACATCCTTGCTTTATTCTTCAAAACTTTTAAGAGTTGTGTTCCCAGGCTTAGATTTCTTTAAAAAAAGTGTACTGAGTGGAAAAATTGAACCATTGTAACCAGTTCTTGGACCTCAAACCAAGCTATGATATTAGGCCACCTCTGCTTAAAGTACAGCCTCATAAGACGACAGCCAGGTCAGCTGTGTGTCCCCAAGCAGTCAGAGGAGAGCTATTCAGGCTCCACAAGCTCTTTAATGGTACTCCTATCTTTAGATTAATTTTGTGTTGAACACAGAAGATATTTGTCTATAGTCTCTCTATCTTCAATGTCTAATACGAGGCATGCTGTTTTTCAGTGAAATTATACTCTCTCCCACACCTCTTTGAGGGATACCCTCAATGGCCTAAACTCTCCCTCTTCTCTATTTTAATTGCTGTCAATGTTTCTACACTCAGCAATAATTATGAATCAATCCTGCAAACAAGATTTGATTACAAACTTCTCTTTGGTCTAAAGCATTTAAAAGGCAAACACAGGGGATGAATAAATCCACAGGATAACAACTCATGGATACCACCATCCATGTTTGCAAGTTCCCTGTAAACAAATAACATTAAGTAACATATTTGTAATAATAATAATAATGACGAGTTAACAAACGGCAAGGCCACCAACCAGTTTCACAAAGGTCAGTAAACAAAGATCAGAAGTTGTTACTATCTGATGATTATTACCTTGGGACAGATAGCAAAGTGGGAGGTGGAGCTGCATAAGCAGTGGATCCTAAACAGTCAGTCTTCAGCTTTTGTAAAAGACAACCAAGTTCTCCTTCCCCAAAGTTTTTAACCTCTTCTTAAAATGAAAGGAAAATGAAAATGGCACAGTCGGTGAGCTATCACAGCAACCTAGACAAGAATTCTTTTTGCAACTCTAAATCACTGGCAGAGCTCTTCCAGCTCTTCAGCTGCCCATGCCATGCTTGTGAACAGCAAGTAGACTGAATCAGGAACATTCTTCAGGACCAAGATTCTCATTAATTCCACTACAATCTTACAGCTTCAGAGCAGAGAGGCATCAAGAAAAAGGAGTGCAATATATCCTGCATCTCTCAGCTAAACCACAGCTGGTTTCCTCAGAGTATTGCCAAACACAAGATGCTTCTAGTTGCAATGCAAATTCAACATGTTAATACTTCTTCAGAACCATAGTGTTTATATTTTTCAGCTATTAGTATAGCACACTACCTAGGAAAGGTGATGTAGCTCCTAATTAAAAACAAAACAAGCAAACAAACACACACCACACACACACAAAACCACAACACCAACAATACTTTAAGCTGCTAGCCCTAAACCCATGCTGATATATAAACCTACATTTTGGAGGCCAGAAATGCTTTGTCTACAGGCCTGGAGAGTAATTACGCTAGTGTCCACGTCTTTCTGTTGCTACTCAAATACTACGCAATGTTTCTTCAGATTTACCAAGGAGGTCTCATGATTCTTATTTTATCATAAGTGCAGTTGGATCTTCATTTCCATAATTCACTAGTAACACCTCTTCACACCCCTTTTCTGTAAGGATATTTTGCAAAATTCACTTGATTCTATGACTATTAGGCTTAAGACTAGAGATGCTTGAAATGCAGAATTTCTCCCCAAAATCTGAACCAGCAACATCTTACCCAGTACAGATTAAATACAGAAAAAACAAATTAATATTTTACAACATAAAATACTAAGCAACTTCTGAACTGATGAAAATAATTGGTTTAGTCAACTGGAGACTGGAACACTTAGCCCAGGGCTATCAGGGTTATAAATGTGGAAACAAAAGAGGATAAATACCATCTGTAATAATGATCTTTTTGCATAGCTTTCCATTCTCCATTTCACGCATTCAAACCAATAGCTTTATCCCATCCTAAGAACAGTTTAAGTTGAATCAGAGTGAGACCCAGAGTACTCCCTCTGTCATTTTGCTTCCACTCAACATTTTGTTAGCCACTGGTTAATTGAAGGTTTAGGCACATGCTCATTAGCAAACACCTGCCATGGTTTAAGACATTGCTACCCTCCTGCAGAAGCTTTACTGATTCCAGCCCCAAACTGGCAAAATAAAATGTATTTGGCATCCTCATCTGCTTCAGTGTGAAGCCTTGCAGCTTAGTTATGTAGCAAGGCAATAGCATTTTAAGCCACAGCTGTTTGCTAAATGAAAGTGTGTCTAAGTTCCTAAACACCTTGTTACATACATGTTGAAAGGCAGAGTCTGTGCTGCACCAGCAAGGTGGCAATTTCCTCAGGGAAATCAGTTCTGGTTTCTCAACTGACTTGCTAGTTTTCTGTTAAAACACTAGAGTAATACTGAGACTGCTCTGGACTCCAAGAACTGGCAAGATCCCAAGGAGCTCATCTACCATCTAGGACTGCGCATTTACACACAGCACCTTACTAGAAATACAGCAAGAGGAAGGCAGGCACAGAAGTGGACTGTAGCGGTACTGATGCCAACTGTTCTTCTTTGCAATACCTTAATAGCTTGGAGAAGTGCAAGATAGACTAGAAGGGCAATTGGGAGACAAGAAAACACAGTGGTGCTAATGTTATGCTCACATTAAGGAAAGGGAGAGGAGGAGCATGTGGAGATCAAGCTTCTAGCCGACTTCATTTAGCTGGTGTGATGAATTTCACATGGCATTCAGCTATGCTTCACCATTCTGCATGTCCCCAGTAATCACCCCTCACCTACAGGCAGGCAGAAGGGTTTGGACTGTCACCGCTGCCTGCTGAGCACCAAGTCATGTGGCCAGACCCTCCTGTAGGGAATATATTCTTGCGTTGGCACTTCCCCATTGTACCAAACAGCACAGAGGAAAAGGTTATTTGTCTTTTGAGACACTAGGAATAAAGTATAATCTTCTCAACCCCTGCTGACCCAGTTTGACGGAAATACTGTTTCTAGTTCCTACTTTTCAGCAATGCTAAGGACACTCAGTGTTTTCAAGTTTGTAGTTTACAGTAAGATGCAAATTATTTGTCCATAAAAAGTAGACTAATAATAGTGGAAAAAAAACACACAGAGTAGCACATGACTTCATGAGCAAGAAGAAGGAAGAGGTAATGCCTGAAGGGAAGCAGCTTACATTTCCACCCAAAAGAGCTGAGGAAGGCACCCCCAACAAGAAAGCTGAGTGAATCCTCAATAAGTTTGCAAATGATATAAAACTGGAAGGGGTGGCTGATACACCAAATAGTTGCGCCACCCTTCACAAGTACTACTTTGACAGACTGGAGAAGTGGACAGAGAGGAAATGCAAAGTCCTGCATCTAGGGAGCAATAACCACAAACACCAGCACATCCTAGAGGCCTACCAGCTGGAAAGTAGCTTTACCAAGAAGGACTTTGGGATCCCGGTAGATAACAAGCTGACTACAAGCCAGCAATGCACCCTTACAGCCAAGAAGGCCAACAGTAGGAAGATCGTTGCCAGCAGGCCTAGGAAGGTGATCCTTGATCCTGCACCTCTACTCAATGCTGGTGAGGCTGTGTCTGGAGTGCTGTTTCTCATTCAAGACTCCCTGGTACAAGAAAGGTGCAGACTTACTGGAGTGAGTCCAGTACAGGGCCACAAAGATGATTAAGGGACTGGAGCATCTGTCACATGAGGAGAGGCTGCTGAGACTGTCTAGCCTGGAAAAGAGAAGGCTCAGGGGGATCTTACCCATGTGTACAAATATCTGAGGGGCAGGAATGAAGCTGAAGGAGCCAGACTCTTCTCAGCAGTGCCCGTAGACAGGATGCAAAGCACTGGGCACAAATTAAGAAAAACCCAGAAAATTCAATCTGAACATAAGAAAACTTTTTTTTACTGTGAGGGTGGTCAAACACTGGCACAGGTTGCCCAGAGAGGTTGCCTGCACAATCCACTCTAGCTGACTCTGAGTAGTGAGGTTGGACTAGATGATCCTCCAAACTTACATGGTCCTGTGAAAATACTGTATGATGAGCATTTACCATTTCCTAACCATGGTCTCCATGTCTGGTCTTACAGGAGTAGTTTGCAGAATACAAAAATTCCACTCTGCTTTTTTGCCTACTAGGACTTTTCACTGAAAACATCCTTATGATAGCCAGAATTCTTTTCTTTAATATCCAAATACTTATTTTTAAAATTCTTACTGGCTTATGAGCTACTTCCTAGCAGAAAACATTCACTAATCATTCCAAAAATCATAGTTGGTGTTTTACCCCCTTACCCTTCTTCCATCAATATGGTTCCTACCCTGAAGATTTTACAAATTAAATGAAGCTATAAGATAACTGTGGAGCAGGTAGATGAGTGACTGTATTTTTAACCCCTATAAAACAAACACGCTGGAAATTTGTTGTCTTTTTTCTTAGACATTTGCAAAGCATCACTACCTCCATCTTTCAGTTGGAGACACAGACTCTGCCTCCAACAGCAGCACACAGTAGCTCAATAACAAAGCTAGATGTAGAATTTTAAGGCTGCTGCTCCCAGCAAGCCATTATCATCACCACATACCTGATATGTAGGTGATGTGGCCACAGGATTTAATTGCTTTTCTTGCTAACCTGCACCCATTCTTCCTTCGTGCAATTCTTGTCTTTTACCAATAAGCAGTCTACTCATATATTCCCCCATATGTGTGGACAGCTTGCCCTAAAGGCTCCTATTTCATGGAAGCAAAATTAATGAGGTACCTATATAATGACTTCTTGATACTCGTACTCTCATTTAGGCTTTGAGACAGATACAGATACTGCTGTACAGCAAAAAACACCCATTGATTCCAGCAACATTATCGAAGACCTAAGGTGTTCACATAGGGGTCATGGTGACTCTTAACAGAGCAGCACACTCTTGCCTGCTGAGGGAGTGACGGTCCCATGCAACATGCTCTCCCACACCTTTCTCCCTCCCTGGAGCAACAAACAAAATGAAGGAGTGGCGGGGCAGGAGTGCTGCCCCTCTGTCTGCTTCCCCCCTCAAAAAGCAACTGTATGAGTAAAGATTTGAGGGTCTGAAAATGGAAGAATATACTAGAAAGCATTTGAAGGAATCTGTTTATCCTTTTGTACATGTGCCACAAAACCCTCTACACTTCTGTATTAAATAAGAAAGTGAGGAAGAGAGAAGAAGTAGTGTTCTTAAGGTAAATGAAAGAGTAATTCTTCTGTATTTCCTGCACGGGGAGGATTTTGCATGAAGCTGGCAGGAGCCTGAACAGGAAGTATTCCCTGCCTGGTCAGAAAAGGCACAGATCTCCCCATTTAGTCTGTGAAGGTCATCAAGCAGAGGATAAAAGGGAAAAAAAAGAATCAAAAGTACATTACTATTAGAGAAGAGGTCCAGAGCAAGGCAGTTGACTTGTGCAAGGCCTATGAGATTTAAGATGTTTTTGTTGGGTTTTCTTGGAAAACTTTGGGAGGTTTTATTCATTCCAATGTATTGAATGTCAACTAATGAGCAAATAAGGAAGCCTTCTTGGTCTCAATAACCATTACCTTAGGCAGCCTCTACCCCAAAGTGCCAAGAACAGTGGTCATCAGGAAACAAAACACTTTGGATGCCTCATGAACCCTACAAGAGCTGTATCAAGTCAACTCAGGAGGAAGGTACTGGACCGCTTTCATTTAAATTGGGGGGAAAAAAAAGCAAAATCAGTAGCTTTTAAATCATCAGCTGAGTAGCAAAACAATTGGGAAAAGGGCTGAGAAAGTACTCAAGTGCAGCTTTCCAAGAGAAAACAGCATTGGAGAAGGTACCGCATCAAAGCTGAGATTACGAAGAAACTGTGTGGAACATCTTTCTGATCTTCTAATGTAAAAAAAAGTCAGTCCACTCAGCAGAGAAGATTTCAGGGCTTATCAGGCTCATATGATTCATATAACCTCCCAGTCCCCACAGCTGTGATACCACATCAGACATAATTACTTCTGCTGCCCAACTGGGTATGCTAATTAAGGAAGCTGGGTCAAGTTTGACCTCCACCTACTTCCCTCCCTTCCATAGCTTTTAATCAACTTATTAAAAACATTAAGAGCTCATCACACTCTTCAGTGAAGAATATAAAAATATGAAGACCGTCATCCTCTATTGTTGACAATGTTGGAGATCTTCACAAAACATGCTCTTTTACCAAAGGTCCTGCTTTATGCTCTCAGTGCCTATATATTATTAAAAAAGAACAAAGTCCAACAATTTACCTGGAGCTAGATACTCTAGGTTCCAAAACACACAAAACCACCCAAATTAAAACATCAGCCACAAGCCACCCAAAATAAACCCCTGAAGATGCTAAAAAGATGAAGACATTTTAGGTTGCAAGGAAAGTCTTAACACTTGAGAGCTCAAACACTTTAGCTGACTGCAATTGTCACCCCATCACGTAAAAGAGAGAATATTTAACTCAAACTTTTTACACTTAGGGACACTATCTTCCCCAGGTTACCTCTGAACCATTGCCTCATCCAGTTCTTTACTCCTCCTTATTTCTCCCATTTTATCTTTATGACTGAAACACAAACCTCTCCTTCATCCTGCCCCAGAACATTCTTCTAACTTACATGAACACATAAACTCTACATTCTTCCTCTGATCAACCAGCCTGTCTAATACAAAGCTTCCAGCTTAATTGTTGCTAAAAATCAACTGCCCTTACCAAACTCCTTCCCATCTCCAAATCGCTGTGCCGTAAACAACTTCCTGTAGTATCAAGACTTCCCTGTCCAGTGTCTTTCAAAATGGGCTCCCTATACTCTTCAAACTGAGCTTCTCCGACAAATTGCTCAACTCCAGGTCCCATTAACGACTCCCATTATCTCAGTAGTAGGGAAGCCTCACTGGAGACAGCGTCACCAAGTGTCTTACTTTTTTTAGCTGCTCCTTGTGCAACTGAGCCTTGGGTTTTTACAGGCATACTGAAGCCATCCTATACAAAAGGTAGTAACGTGATTTTCCACCCGGTGGGGAGGGTGTCTGTGTGTAAGAAACCTTAAGGGCATTAGCCTTCAGAGCTCTGTTCTAAGGGACTGTACCTCCTCAGAGTGGGGCAGCTATGCTAGCAGATACCTAGAGCGAAGGGGATTCTTTCTTGGACCACTCAGGCAACTCTTCAGACCTTGCTCACCTGTCCTTCAAGACAGGAAACATCCTAACTCCTGTATTCAAAATCCTTCTTGCAAAAGGGAGAAAGTCTGCTGAGGGAAAAGGATGTGCCAATATACAGAGGATGACAAAGTCAGAAAATGCAGAAAGATCAGGTTACAGGCCAGTGCTTACTTCCTAATGATAAGGTGAATACTGAAGATGGTGACTTATTTACGGGTGCAGGAATAAAAACCCTGCACGAATTTAAGCGATTTTTACATCTTACTAAGCAAGGACAAACTCATTCAATCAGCCCAAGACACGGCTATCTTTTCAAACGCACCACACCTTTTCTATGCGTTTGAACAGAAGGAAACCGGCATCAGGCGAGAAGAGGCAGCGCACCTATAGCAGCAGAGACTCTTCCAAAGCGCGCGTTTGGCTCTTGGGGTCTCTTTCCCGAGGTTTCAGGGGAGCCCTTCCGGCACGGCCCCCCCGGCAGCGGCCCGGCCCGGGGAGGGGCTCCTGCCTTTGCCTTTAAGAGCGGGGCGGCGGCGGGCGCCCCTCTCCGCTCCGCTGCCCTGCCGGGGCGGNCCGGCCGTGAAGAGGGCGCCCTGTGTACCCTGCCGGCGGGCAGAGCTGCGCCAGAGCCGAGTGCGAACGGAGGCGTCTAACGGGGCGGTAAATCATCTCATGAGCACGCACAATAGGCAGCATTTATAGAAGTGAGTTAAGGATATCCCCTTTTTTATTGCGATATTAGAGGGTATTGGGGCCATTCCCGGCCCTAACTTTAGCTTTCCTTCCTTGTTTTTATCTCTGATTCTTACAGAAAGATTCTTAACGTGGTTTTCATAGAACCACACTCCACTCAAAGGAAAGAGACATCTAATTTCCTTTTTCTGAAAAACACCACCACCCCCCCAACAAACCAACCAACCCCACACAATCAAACAAAACCCCCCTACACACATCAAGACAACACGACCAAACAAAAAACCCACAAAACAAAACAAAAAACCACAACCAAACCCAAGTCCCCTGGAAAGGCACACAACAATCACATTACTATTTCTGCTCCTTAAATATGCTGAATCACTACAAATTAGATGTTTACAACAACATTGCAGGCAGGCCTTTAGCTACTGTCTTGTGGAAACTGTAGTCATGTCAGCTTTTGAGTAAATTAACACAAGAATTAGGGGGAAAAAAAATCAGCTCAGAAGAATTCATCAATGCCATCTTAAAAATAACCCAAGCCAGTTGGTAGTTTGTTTGTGTGGCTCAATTTGTGCCTCACCATGTATTCAAAGATGCTCTGTTTAGCAGCCAACTTTTTCCTTTTGCTTAATTAAAACAACACGAGTAGCAATGTTTTAAAGAAAACACCACATTAGCATGGCACATTCACGTGCACTTTTGAAGTCTCCCCACATAGTCTACTGGGTTCTCCGTGAACCGAAGGTGTTGTCTGTCCCTTAACACCTTCCCACCTCCCAAGCTTCCCCAGTCCAATACCGTCTAAGATCTGCCACTAGGCTTGAGCAGTTACTTTCACTTGGGCCATTTTCATCCAGGTTCAGCTGTGGAACTGCTGATTATTAGCACAGAATACGTGAATTAACACACAAGATGCAAATGAGACTCCAGAGGGGGTATGAATCTCACCCATTAATCTCAAACCAGTCAAATGTGTAAATGCTAATGCTGTTAACCATTCAACTGCCAAAGTTTTTTTTCTGGTACTGCAATTCCTATTATCCCAGAGCTTTCTTCACAAGGTGTTTATGAATATTACTGCCCACCAGAAAGCACAGAGAGCAACTGCTGCTAAAATGTGCACACTCCATAGCAGCATCAGAGAAAGAATTAGACACAAAAACTATGCTATGGATAATCCTGCTGTGGTTTAATAAACTGCTGCTCATCAGCTGAGCTTCCCTAACTGCTCTTGCACAACCTCTTAGACTGTTATAATGGCAAGTACAATGTGTTAGGCTAAAATACCTTTGTTTTACTTTACTGCCTAGGGCTAGTAGAAAATAGATTTTGCTCATACTAGTTGTTTATGCATTTTCCTCAACGAGTTTCCCCATTTCCCCCCCATATAGTCAAATATAAGGTAATTTAGGCATACATTATAAAGTAAGTTTAAGGTACGGGTTGGAACCAGTTCCTAAAACAAAGAAACTGAATTTAGCTCACCTTTATCCTGGAGTTCCCTAGTCAGTGGTCTGCAGTATGAAAGGCTGTGTGTCATCAACCCGTCTTTTAGCTTCTTCCTTTCTCCTGCAGCTCCTCTGATCTGGAAGAAAACAGTAGCCAATGTATTTTCTGAGCAGTCCAATCACTTACCACTGCCTCCATCCATGGAGGATGGTGAACATGTTCTTGATTTAGACTGAGGAAACTACAATCACTGGTCAAACTGTGTACTACAGTTTGGTCTCAGTTTGATCAGGAAAAGCTAACAGTGAAAGCTAAGCTTAGGTGCTTCCAGACTGAGGCTTTTTTTCCCAATTGCAGTTTTAGTTGTAGGTAAGGGGGAGGAGGGCTGGGGAGTTTCAGGTTTTTTGATCAACGATTGAACACTAGCCCCTGAGCATGGTCTGGGCACACAGAAGTGTGTGGCAATTCATTGTATCTTTCCCACCACCATTTTCAATAGTTCAATTTCTGTAGAAGAGAAACTGTAATAACCTTTCCTGGATGTCTGATGGAAACATCCTGTGAAGATTTAGGACAAACGCTGAGGAGCTAAAATATCAGAATTGTGGTGTTAGCCTTCAGCTACCTTCCTGTCACTGTCTCAGACTGCATCTTCACTCCACGGAAGTTCTGGTCACCAGTCTCTCTGCCTCTCCATGCATCAGAGTTCCCTTCATTAGGAAACCACTCAGACCAGAAGACAATACATGCTAGCTGTCATTCCAACACTCAGGTGGCAATCAGACTGCTTATCCACTGACCACGACTTACAGGTGCAGCTGATCAAAGTATTATTTTTCCTCTCCTTTTGTGGAATACCTCAGCTTTTTTTTTTTTTTTTTTCTTCTTTCAGGGGCAGGAGTTATGGAAAAGAAGTGAATCAAATCCTGATGTTGAAGTCCTACCAAATATGTTCCTGTTCTGCTTTAGAGGATGAGGCTGCTGGTCAGTACATATATAACTCGGTTTGGGGTATTCAGCTGGTCAGCTGTGTCAACACTGCTAGGGAAAACAGACTTCTGGTAATATCAACACCCCTCTGCAAACTTTCCCCAGTATTTATTTCAAATGAAAACCAGCTTTTCCTCAGATTTAATAAGCATGACCCCAAATTTTAACAGTTTTTTTTCAATGGTCCTGATGAAGTCACCAGTTCTGTGAACTTGTTTTCTAGGCTCATGTATCTTTCACTGACTATCACAGTTCTCTGGAGACTGGCTAGACTGGAAACAGAAGAGAGCTATTCTGCAAAAAAATCTCCACAAGATCTATAAACAGAAATGGCTCACATGTCAACATGAGATGGGAAAGCCTGTATTAGTACCGACATAGTACCAGCATTTTACAGAAACACCCTTCTCTGCTACAAGTCTCTATTTATTTAAAATCAGGTTTTTCTACTGTACCTGAGAAGTAATCTACAAATATTTTATGCAGCTATTTAATGCACTTAGGTCAGCAAGCAGTGCCTGAGGGGCTGAAGAAGAAAGTAATGCAGAACTCACCATTCGTTTGCTTGAACGTTTCTTCTGTGCATCCATCCTCATCAGCCAAATCCTACTTTTTCAGTCACACATTTTAAAAGCAAGGAGCACAGGGATTTATGAGCCACACTTCCCATGCCTGAAAAGCTGGGAGAGTGAAGGAACCAGCTTCTACCAATGGCAAAAAAACCTCCCAGAAGCAAACAGTTCAGCTCTAAGTAGCAGCACAACTGTTGCACATTTGCCATAATTAGTAATTATAGTGAAATCACCACTTCAATCAATGACAAAATCCTCACTCATCTGCTCCTAGCCAGGGTTTTGCTTGTAGAGGCTAATAATTCTAGCTCTCATTCACCAGAGCAAGTTGTTCCAAGGCCTAACTAAGCCACTTTACTGCCCCCAAATGCTCTTTCCATCCTTTTGCCAGAAGTCAATTTTCCCATAACAGAGTCAGCGGAATTAATCATATACCTTCACCCTAGCCACTGCATTTTGCAGTCAAGGTGTTAAGACACAGGCAACCTCAGCTAGCTGGTCGTGATCAGATTAAGTGGTTGCTGACCCATTTCTGATGCCCTGGCACCCCTTCGTCTGACTCCTGTTGATTTCACTTTCTGCCTTACTATTTCCCAGTTCAGCTTTGTAATCTTATTGTTTTAGGAGCTTTTTTTTTTTTTTTTTTTTTGCCCCTGCTTTAAGAAACACAAAACATAGGGTGATATACTAAGCTTTTGGTGGTGCCTATGCTGTGCAGATAGCAGCCTGTACCAGAGCAACACAGGTAACCTATCAGAAGCTGCGTGTCACCTCACAGTTCTGCTCTCTCAAACCAATTCTGGCTAATCTAGCCACTTCGTCGTTAACAGAGTTTCAGTCATACAGTAATGTCAGTTTTTGTTTCTGAAATTAATGGAAGATACCAGGCTTGGCGAGTTTTAGACAGTAAATGCAAATTCTGCTAGTCTTCACTACTACAGAGAGGTGTAGTCATTTAACGTAACCTAGATTTCTCTGCTACCTGTTGTCAAAAGAGAGAGATAACACTACTGGTTGGCAGTTGTTCCCCATCCTGTGGAAAGTAGGATGAATTTCCCTGGAGAAGCCTTGCTCTCTCCATGGACTGCAGAGGAAACTGAAAGACCAGTTCAGCCCAAAACACCGAATCTGTAGGTAGCTAAACCTAGCTTAAAGGCAAACTCAAATTCTTAAAAATCAGTATCATTCATTTAACTAAAAGGAATGCTATTTAACTAAAAGGAGTGCTGTGTCCTAAGCCATCACGTATAATCTCACACAGCCTAGTAACATGGCATTGTTTTACATTCAGTGGCAGTACAGTTTGAGCAAACGTAAGCAATTGCCACCCACCTTGTCTATCATTCTTCCGTTTCCACACTACACTAGCAAAAGCATTTGTGTAGCACACAGTGAACAAGGTTGGACAACAGATGTTGCTAAAATTAACTCAGAAAAACAAAAAAACCAAAGTCACTCGTCATTCATATGGGTTCCCAGAAACCCCACAAACTGCACCTCTACAGCAGAAAACAAGGGCTGCCTGCAACTGAATTAAAGCCGTGCTGGGCAAGACCACACACTTTGCTTGTGGTCCCCTAGGCTGTTGTAGACCATTAAGCATTTCATTCTATTCACTTTCTCCATGCAGATCTGCATTTCTTAAGCAAAGATTAACACACCCCCTATGTTGCTAGACTGTTGTGACCCTAATTACATATATTACATATCATAACTAAGTACATACACATGAAGAGGATCAGTATCAGAAGTCCACCTACTAGTCTCTCTCCCCATACTAAATCTGTCCTTTCCAATTGTTTAGCACACCAGGCAAGTTACACAAAGGTCTATTTGCTCACTTGCATTTTACCAGAATTAACAGCTACTGTATTTGCTAATAATGATTTGGAAGGCTTCTGTCATAGATCAGACTTCTACGAGGAACATATTAGACCCACCACAAACCAGGAGACCAACACTACAGAAACTTCAGCTGCCAGATCCCGCAGATTTTCAGGAGTGATGAATCCTAGTAAATACTCAGTGAAATAACCAGTTTCCTCAGATAAGAAGAGCAGGAAAGGTTGCAAATATCCTAGTACAGTGACTTGAGCAATTATATTTCCAGGTAAAATATTGATTTCTAGCCCGGCCCTAGACGTCAGTCCCACTAAGGTTTAGGGTTTCTCAGGCCAGATAAAGAAGATGCCTTTCCCCTCACCCTACCCTCGTCAAAGATGCAATTTCAAATTGCAGATTTCTTGATCAGAATAAATCCATCACAGTTTCTTGCTGAAGGACCTTCTTCTCACTGCAGCCATATTTCCTGCATTGCTGTACTTGCATGCTCCTTCCACCTCTGATGGAGATCAGTAGTACAGCCCCATCCATGAATTCCCTGATAATAAGTGAGATTGTAGTATAAAAGGAAAAAAACAAAACAAACAAAACAAACAAAAAACCCACAACCAAAACAAACAAACAAACCAACCCACAAAACAAAAAAACAAGCAAAATGTTTCACAGGCTGATGACCGGTACACTCTAGCTATAGCAACCTTCTCCCAGACCCTGACGCTTCACAAGCCAAGCCTTAGTTGGCTGTGATGAGCCTTCTGACTGGAAGGCCCCCACCAGCGCCACTGCCACTTACCACTTCAGCAGAAGTTCTGCACTGGTCTGTGTCTTGCTGCCTCATTTGCACATCTGCAGACCTCCCTCTCTGCTGCAACCTGTTACGCCACCTTCTGCTTTAGCAGTTCCGTAACACTTACACAAGCTATGCTACTTGGTCTTGCTGTACTGATGAGAGTGGTTTACTTCTTGCATCAGACTCTTATAAACACAGCTTCTGCTCCTTCATCCCCTCGTGGGGCAGGAGAAAAACCTGGCTCAGCAGTTTCCAAACTGGAAGGTCACAGGTCAGCTGAGTGACCTTGGGGGACTAGGAATGTAAAGAGTAGGATGTTCTGCATTCATTGTACTGTATCCCCATTTACAGCTTCTGCGAATTGAGTTTGCCACCTGATTAAATACATTCCTAAAAGTTGCATTTGCAACCCTCTCTGCAAATTGAAATTATACCTGTCACTAGCAATGAAACTGACGATAACAGAAGAGAAAGTAGAGAGGAAAAAAATCCACAGTATTTACACACTATGAATAATTTGCCTGTCTGTTTCTCCCTCATTTGTGTCAGTATGTAAGCTAATAATTGTTTTGTGCTGGATTATTTAGCAAAACTTCTAGAGGTACCTATACAACTTCCCTGCTTTGATGAACTGAAACAAGTTGGAGGCCTCAGTGTTCTACTAAGTAACACTCTTTGTACTTCAGTGTAAAGCATATTTAGAGGAAACGTAAATAAGCTAATTAATACTTTATCCCTCAGTTAAATTACCACAAGCCAAAATGTGGTTCTGATTCTCTTTCTCTTTAGTTGCACCCAATTGATGAGGAAGGTAAGGCAGAGGGGAAAAACCTTTGAGTTTTTTATATCGCTGGTTTATATTTTTTAGTCTTCTTTATAGTGGAAGTTTAAAAAATAGAAAGTAGATCTTGGGTTTTGCCACAATCTCTGGATGGTGTTTTGGAATGTTTAATTACCATACTACACAAAACAATGTAAATCAGACTGACTTTATTTGTTTTTCACTGGCTAATGTAATGAAAAAGAAATGTAATGGTAAAGAAAATGAAGGTTGAGATTAAAGAGGCCTACAGTTAATGACAGGCTGAAGTTCAACTGTCATGTAATCGAAAATGTTTGAGAATGGACAATAATTAAAGTCAAGCAAAGGATGAAGCCCAGATTATTATAATGAGATATGATATGTTCTTCAGACTATCTGGAGGTTAATGTTACTTGGTTTCATATGGTTACGGGTAAGTAAGTACCGTACTACTATATAGTAAAAATAATGTAACTGGATATAGTCTGCTTCACAGTGACCCAAGGTTAATGGTAGTTGCTCTTAGTATATTTAAAAGGTTTAAAAGAGATATAACAACCTCAGCATTACAAATCTAGAGCAATGGCACTAGAAAATGGCACTGAACAGGCTAGCGTAATACTGGTGCTCTTGGTTCCATGAAAGCAGCTTTCAGTGTAATGTATGTTAGCTTTTATCTGTGTAATTATACCGAATATGTCCATGAATTCTTTCATTCCTGAATGGCACCACCTTTAGAGTAATAGATCATTGGTATGCATCACTCTGATAAGGTATTACACTAATATATCATTAAAGCAACAGATGTATTAGTGTAATATATCACTGGGACAAAGCACTCTGATGATGATGTATTCCTGAAAAGACGGCACCATACAGAGAAGACGAGGCCCAGGAGAAGCCTTTTTCTCGGTTTAATAGAATAAAAGGTATGCCTTCCTGGCACAAAAATGTGATGCTCTCTATAAAGATATGGCACCACGATTAATTGTATTCCCATTTGTATTCATAATATGAGGATCATATGGCTTGGAAAAAAATTACTGTGGTTGAAGAAAAGATATAATTTAAAAACACAACCTATCAGACTGTTTCATGGCCGTTTCTCAGAATGCCTGATCTCCTCAGCCCTCCAAATGCCACATGAAAAACCTCACTGTGTTGAAAGCCTCAAGATGCCTATCCTGCTCTGGAGCAATGAGGCTATGCGAACAGTTCACAGAGACTGATGATGACATAGCCTTGCGGAGTTTGCCCAAGGAATGGCGCTCAGCTAGACAAACAGGCCGAGGCCAGGGAAATCCACTAATATTGGCCTTTGCTATTTTTTGGCCTTTGAGGCTGTTGCTGACTCACTGCTTCTGAGAGCAGGAATTGTGCCAGCAAGCACAGGGGCTCTACTTAAAATGCTAGAGAGCCACATTCTAACCTCTGTGTATGAGCCTGCCTCAAGGCTTCCCATAGCCAGTGAAATGTATTCAAGCTTGTGTAAAACCAAGATGCTTTCTGAGGTGAGTCCAATAAAAGAATACATACTCTGAAAAATGGTTCAGGAAGCTATATAATAGCAGTCCAATCAGTAGCATGTCCAAAAATCTCTCTGGATTCTAGAACTCCCAGGTTATCTCACTTATCAAGATGTGTATCTGGGCAGGCAGTTCAGGGATATACTCCCTGGCCCATGTTATTTCAAAGGAATTTCACATAATTACAAAATGTGTGTGCTGATGTATAAAACACAGGTGAGGGCTGTGAACAAGTAGTCCTCTGAAGCAATCATCCTTTGTGTTTCACCCATTTTCAGTCCATAAAATTTCTCATACAAATTACAACTCAAATGAGAAATGAATTAATCTGAAAAAAATCTTGAACGGGATTATTTGAACACAGATGTCCAGATTACAATACCTTTAGTCGTGCAGAGTTGTGCTGTGTTCCTTAGCCCTCATAACACAAGGGAGTGTTCAGATTCAGTGGTGGTCATAGTTGGATCCTAAATGAAATTGATTTGAGATGTAATCGTGAGTATGTTGGCCATTTTCAAAATTACTCTGAACAACTGGAACATTATGGGTAAGAACAGGATAGCTATGGAGTAAGAAAAAGGAAGAGAAGAATAAACATAGAGAATGAAAATAAAAGTAGTGGAAAGAAAGGAAACGAAAGAGATAAGAGTTGGAGTGGCAAGGATAGAAGGAAAAAGCAGAACTTCCCCCTCAATTTACGATGTTGACTTCAGTATTCAAAAGTTTTACTGTATCAGTTATAGGCATGCACATGCACACACACATACTTTCCAATGAATAACAGAAGCAACTGTGCCCACTGGACACAATCACTAACACTTAAACAAATAAGGTATGTTTTACCTGATTAACATCATAAAATTTTGCAAGGTCAGAAATGACTATACAAGGGCTGGAGCAGATGAGAATCAGGATCATGAAGTTTTAGAAAGCTTTATTCTAACCATGTGGTATTGTTTCTCTTAAAAAGTTTTAATTACAAAATTATAAAGTGATAAGGCAATGGCACTAAGATGAAAAAAGAGCCTCTTTCTTTCTGAATAGGACTGATATGTGATGAGACTATATGTTAGTACTGTCATAATTAGGCCTACATGCTTTAGTCAGGGGAAAATGGGTAATATAATGTGTGGCGTATCTTCATATAATTCACCTTTAGAGTCAAATTATTATCTAATTCTTCTCTTCACTAAATGCTCTCCAGCAATCTTCTATTATTTTATCAGAAATACTTGCATAACTATTAGATACCAAAAGATACAGTTCTTTTTCTTTCTTCCTTTTTTTTTTTTTTTTAATAAATCAAGTTCATTTATATCTCATGTACAAAATGCAGCACCAAATTCTCACTCCCTGTAAATTAAATTGTCTTTAATGGACCTCTGTTGATTTATGGTAGCTGAAGATCTGTTTCACAATGTGGCATTTGATTGTTATCGGAGAAAGGAAACAGATGAATTCAGTATTTCAGTGCAGTAGCACCTAGGAATCAAAAGGAGGCTCTGGAGAAACAGAAAGTACGAAACTACTTCCCAATATGTAAGCCTTACTGTCTAGGATTTTGTTTTGGTTTGTGACCCAGTTTCACAAATGATGACAACCCAGTGCCTTGCAAGTCTGAGCTGAACAGCTGCACAATGTGGGGAGATCATATGTAATGTCTGGAGCCTTCCCTCTGCTTTTATAAACAGATGAGCATCTGCCTTAAAACTTAAACCCCGAAGTCAGCTGTGCATGGTACAGTTGCTCAGCTCTACAAAAGAAATATTACTACAGCATGATCATTGCTATTATAACCTGGCCAGTCTCCATGCAGATTTGCTCTTACTTTGCAGAAAGAATCTAAAAATACAGGCTCACTGCTCAGTCATTCTCAAGATCCCATTTAGAACCCTTTTGGTAGATCGAAGTTGGCAATTTGTAGATGGCTATCCACCCAACTTCCAGCACAGTGGCTCCTTGTTATTATATTACTCATCATGGCCAGTAGTTCTGCAATTCCATATCTGAGTTCCTTCAGAGATCTTAAGTGGATGTTATCCAGTCCTGGTGACTTACAGACATCTGACTTATCTGTGTGGACCAATACATATTTACTTCAATTTGATCTATTTTTTCTGACTTAGTTTGCTACAAAGAATGAATCAGAGTTGGGAATCTGCTTCTGCCATAAAAAACAACTGCAAGAGCTCATTGAGCTTCGTTTGTCTGCTGCAGCCCCTTCTACACCTTGGCCATTGTGTGGTGCCACTAATCCTCAGCTAGCTTCCTGCTTCTGGTTCATTATATTTACAGAATTCTCTACTATCAGCTTCAGCATTCTTTGCAAGGATTTCTTCAAGTTCTTTTTAGCTTTCTTAATCCCTTGTTTGAAATCGACCTGTAATTTTTATGGGCTTTCCTGTTCTCATGTGACCAAGATTTCTATTTCTTAAAAGCCTTCCTTTTTCTTTTGGTGGACTACGTAATTTTCACACTAAGCCACGCAGGGGATTTTTGGACTGCTTTGTTTGCTTTTGAATTATGACACAATTTTTACCTAGGCTTCTGACATGGTAACTTTTAACAGTCTTTAGGGTTCCCTGCTTTTCAGACTGCTCCTTATAAGGTGGTGGTGGGTTTTTTGTGTGTGTGTGGTTTCTTTTGTTTTGGTTTTGTTTTTTGGGGTTTTTTTTGAGAATATGCCTCATTTTTATGTAGTTCTCTGTCCTTAAACTGAAAGTCTATATACTGAACTTATTTAGTTTGCTCTCTCTCACTATAAGTTTCATTATATTGCAGCTGCTACTACAAAGCAGCTCTCCCGCTATTATTTCTTGAATGAAGCGGTGTGTTTTCAAGACCAAATCCAGAATGGCATCTGTCGTGGTTGAGACGGACAAACGACATAGACCAAATTCTTCCAGGATGAAAGTAGTAGATGCCATTTATTGCCACAAGTGCATTTTTATACTGTTTTACCAATTCATGTGTCTCTTCACTATTGTTTACAAGTTACAGCAGTAACATCTCATTGGCTAATTCTGCTATCATCAATGTTACTCTTCTACTCCCTTCTCTCTCACGGGTACACCTTAATATCTCCGGATACTCCTTTACTCCCATCTTTCTCACGGGTAGGCCTTAATATCTTCAAGGCTAATTTCTGTCCCCATGCCCTCCGTCAGGGAATCCACAGACCCACCGTAGTTTCCCACAAGCATCTTTTCATTACTTTCTGTTCTATTATTTTATATTCAGCTTCTTATAACTTGACCAAATGATAAGTGACTGAGCTGAAATTTTCCTTGTCAGATGACTGCCTTGTTCGGCTCTTTCTGACTTGCAAAACATATATTATAGTGTATGTTTGAGAATTTTGTTTGGAAATGTTCTGTATACCCAGGCTCTGGAACACAAAATCATTATTTGCAGAAGAGAACTGTTAGAACTTAAACACCTAAGACCTCAGAAACTTCCAACCTCATTGCATGCTTGAATTTAGAGGACTGACCAAACAACTCACTATGGAGCACATGATCACAGTGCAGCCCCAACAGGTATGGCAGCTCAAAAGGACATTCTTTATAATGGCCATTCTCAGCTTGCCTGGACACCTGGAGTGGAAACAGAGTCCTGGTCACATTGGTGACTTATAGGAATCCATGCAGTAAAGGAGAGAAATACGTCTAATTAAAACACAGAACAAAAGACCATGAATGGAAAAGTGACAAGATTGAGACAGGGACAACTCACGGAGGGTGAGACAAACAGGGGCTGAAGTCTGTTAAAGGTAGGCAAGAGTACCTGTGTGCAGTTTGGTGTGCTGCCGACCACCACCCAGAGTTTACACCAGTTTCCACATATATATCGATGTTCCTTTGCTGCATCCCACTGCAAAAAATAACAATCATATAATTGAAGATTATCATAGGGCTCAAGGGACTGAGAAAAGGTTGTATTTCAGTGCTGGTACTGGCACTTTCTAAATCCTGAAGGCTTAATTCCAGAATCTAATTGAACATGCTTTTAACACACCTTTCTTCACATTACAGAAGTGGAGGCTGAAGAAGGATGAGGTTGTACTGCTCCACATACTGAAACAAGCCAGGCCAAGCTGGTGCTAAGGGACCCGCTCTGCTATGGTTGCTGTTGAGCACTCTGCCTTCTGAAGAACTGGACTGCACCTGCCCTGAAAGGGTCACTCACATTTTGGAAGGGAAGTAAAACTGTTAAGGAACAATTAGGCTTTTTGCCAAAGTTGCAGCACAACTAGTGGACTTCAAGAAGGAGAGAGGAAAATCCTGTAATTATACCATCTTGTTTGTTTGGGTTGTTTTTATCTGTCTTGAGCCAACTGTTTTCTGCATACTCACTTTCATTTACTTATCTTTAATTATTAATTTAATTTAAAACTAGAACTACATTATAAATATGAATTGCCATGGGTTTTTTTCCTTGTACTTCCCCCCCCCCGCCCCTTCTTTGGCATGATAAGTGAACATCTGTGTGGATATGACACCTTTACAGAGATCTTAAGTAATATGCTAGAAGTTTTTCTTTTCTCTTTTTTATTTTTGCATCAGAAATGAAGTGAATTGAAGTGAGAAACCTCCAGAGATTAGTTACATAATTTGGAGGATTCATATACATGCACAAACTACTACACTTCATGAGTTCTGCTATAAATACAGTGCATAGTTCATTCTAAAGCATGTAATGTTTCAGTGATTTGTATTTTACTAACATGTATACATTTAATGCAATGCATATTAAAATAGCATGCCTCCTTGGTGAAGACTTGAGAGAAATAAAATAGCAGCAATGTTTCCTTGATGTCTTTTCTTGTTTAAAGATTAAATAGGAACTATATTGCTCTTTTCGAAGCCTCTCTACATCTTTCCCAGTGGCACAAGAGGTCAGTACAGTCACCAAGACCCTGACATCCTTTCCTCTATAATGAAAAATCCTTAATAATATGCATAGTTAATAAAATCTAATTGCATAATTCAGCTGTAATTTCAGTCATGGCACTTGTCAGTGTGTCAAACACATCTTTCATAAAATATGCTTCTATGACATAAGCCCCCAACTCTATTCAGCTTCCTCATGAATAAGAGTACACACTTTTAAATATTCAGTAATTGTAGGTTCTTGTCTAAATCCAGCCAAATTTGGCACACTGTAATAAAGTGAAAGGTCATTTCTCAGTTGCTGCTTCTCTGAAGGTGACATTTCTTTGGTCAAGCTTCCTGACACTGTGCTATTCCTTCTTCTGTTTATTTTACCACTCTGGCACCTCATTAGCCACTGCAGAAATGGGATTTCTTTGATTGTGGTTTGCACAGAGGACAGAACATATTGATATGCACTTAAAGAGTGTTAAAATGCAGACTATGTAAAAGCCAGTGTTTAGGGACAATCTGTAAATGTAACTTAATGAAGCAACAGACCATAGCAACTTCAAAGCACTGAAAAAATAAGAACAGAATCAATAATGCGACACAGGATTGTTAGTAGGTTACTTTCATTCTTCTGCAAGGAGCACAGTTGCTTTCATTACTTCTAAACTCTTCCTACTAGAGAGAAGCCATACTTAAGACAGCCATTTCTACACTCCCTTGACAACCTCTTCTAGTTCTACACAAATGAAGTGGGGCCAGAGTTAAACCGTACCTGCTAGCTCTGGTGAAAACTGCCTCCATCTCCTGTGGGTTCAGAAGAAGGAAAACTAGGTAATTAGATTTTGCTGGCTAGGGACATCTTCGGGGTACCAGCCCAAAAACTGCATGGCATGAGTGTTCCTTTTCTGCTACCCTCCTAAGCTGAACTCGTAGTGCCCTCCTTCACCAGCTTGGTTTGAAAGACAGAAGGTGTCTGTCTGCCACCACGAAGTCCTCACCCCAACATCCAGCTTTCTGCCTGGCTTTCTCTGGCACAACCCTCAGACAGGGCTAGCCTTAACACATCAGCTACATTTCATCTAAATCCACAGTTTAGACTGGACTTGTATTGTTCTTCTTCACTGGTAAGACTGAGCCCTCTTTTCCTTATAACATCCCTTTTTAGGTATTTTTAAAATCGTTATGTCTCCCTTCAGCTTAGTTTTTCCTAGCCAGACCATGCAAAAATTTCCTAGCCTTTCTTCACAGGCTTTATTTTTCAACTTTCTGGTATTTTTGTTGCTGTCAGCTGAACTCTTTCCAACATATTGAGGTCATTTTCAAACCTGGTGCCCACAAGTGAACTAAACCTTGCAAATGAAGCTTGCACAGGACTCTGTCAAATAAAATAATTACTTTGCTTGTCTCTGTATATAATTCATTAGCAAAACTTGTACAATACCAGGCTTTTAATGACAGTACCTTGTTTTTAATTCATAGACTGTGGCATGTGTGCAGCATACAAGACCTACGGTTTAAGTAAAACTTTAAAAGCTGAGGAGGTAGAAATAATACTTCCCGTTGAAAATAAGTGAATCTCAAGGTGTTGGAAATTGTGGGCCAGGATTAGATGTCGCTTGGGCAATGTCAAGAAAGGAAGCTGGTCAAGGAATACGCAAGTTAAGGCAGTAAACTATAGCCAGGCCAAAGCTGTGAAGCTGGAGGTGCCTAAATCCTGGGGAGGAGAGAGGAGCAAGCAGACCTGCAGTGAGACCTGGCAGGACCAGAACCACTGCTGCAGTGGGAGACAGCAAGAGCTGCAGCCCAGAGCTTGGCACTCAGAAGTGGTCTGAAAGGCCCCGAGCCTGCAGGGGAGAGTTGACAGGATCCCTGTATAACCAGCCAGTGAATTAATTCAAAAGTTGGGCTCCCCAGTTCCAACCCAGCCTAATATTTGACTTGCATTAGATGCTCAAGGAACTGGGTACAGCTGGCATGGGGCTGGCCAGTGCCTGATGGCCATCTCATAGCCTCCTGCAGGAAAATAGTTTTTACACTACTGGTTGTCTAATTATCAAAAATACTTTTTTTTAAATTTAGCATAATTTTTTATTTACGTTTGTCCTGTATTTTTTGTCTTAATTTCTTTCCAAGACATGTCAAACAGTAACAAAACAATTATACCTTTAGCTCTTCTCTCTCAATGATTTTTTTTTCCTTCTTTCTGCTCTCATCTGTTGCCCCCTGTTAAGCCTCCCACATGTCTAACACTTCATCTCTACATTAATTTTACCTCCTAACAATGTGCAATGTCACATAGAGTCCTCAGTGAAAAACAGTGAAAAGAGAAGGAAAGCACAGTGGATAGAGTGGAAGAAAAATCACTATAATTTCCTGTAAAATTTCTGTAAAATGAAAAGTTTCTTTTACATTTCAAAACTGGGAAGGAGGGATAGCTGAAGAAAAAAAGTGATACTTTCTTTTACTTACACTTGTTTTTATTCAGAGAAGCAGCCTTTTCATACTTCTCTAGTGGGGGAAAAAGCTAAAACAAAACAAAAACCCAACGAAACACAGCTCCCCAGCTGCTCAGGACAGGAAGCGCGAATGCCATAGTGAACTGATATTGAAATTTATAAAGACAGAATTTAGTGACCTAAAAAGGCTTGAGAAGGTGTTGGATTGCTAGTCTTACAAAGAACTTTATCTGTCCCCAAACCACAAACAAACAAAAAAAACCCCAAACAAACAAAAATCCACCACACCACAGAACAGTGAAGTTAAAAAAAAAAAAAAATCTCATGCTTTCATTAGAGGGAAACTTAAAACAAGAAACTAACAACCTGTTATTTAGTACAACTTTCAAGTTGTACTAAAAAGAAAACATAATTTTCCTCATGCACCCCTTTTCCTTTCTAAAAAGGGCAAGGCAAAAAAACCCTATATAAACAGAAAACAGACAGGTCTGTTTAATTTGCAGCTGGCCATTTAAGAAAAAAAAAAAGTTACAAAATTTTAGTATTTCTTAAAAGAGATTCATTCACCCTTTCTGGAAGGGCTGGAAATAGAAAATTCTAAAAACAAACAAGCAACATTTTGGTGGTAAAAGGGTAAAAGAGAACAACCACCTGTAGTCTTTTGTTATTTCATAGAAGAGCCTCCAGTGAAATGGAACTACTGACGAACGGCTGGAATTTTATCTTGTACTGGTCTGATTCCCACCTTGCAGGTCAAAGCTGAAGACTACTGTGTATCATTTCCTTTAAAAGCAAAATGCAGCCTATAAAAATATGTTGTAATTAGCAGGCTCCCTTCTACCTATCTTGACTTCCAGGACACATCTATCTTCGCAGACACCAGTGGAAATCTCAAATGAGGCATGCCACCTTGGAGACTTTCCTATTGCTTTTTGTGGTTTGTAATAAGTAAAGGTTAATCGTTATCCTTTGTACTTCCCAAGAGAGACCAACGAAACATAGAGTTCAGGTGTCTGTAAACACAGAAGTGTTTGGAAACCTGTGGCAAAGGTGTTTATTTTGCTGGCCTTACCCTTTGTGTCCTGTAGTTCTTAGCACTGTCCTCCTGACAACATCCCCTGAAGTATTCATAAAATTATTTCACATGACAACAGAGTGTCACAAAGGCTAATTGACTTGTGCTGCTGCAATGATCCATGGCTGTATACACACAGCATTGTTTTCAGCCAAATGTATACCGGGAAGTGGAAACTGGGATTTGAATTCACAACCTTTAGCTGCCAAAATTCAGGCCTTTATCCAGAGAGTTGAAAGTGCAGGTGTAGTCACATAAAAATACTGCTATTCATGAGCCTGTTTACCCTGCTGAGGTAAAGAGTAGCAGTGCATTTTCACTTTGGCCCAAGTGACGTATTTCCTAGGGAAATCTACTTCCGGGGAAATGCCACAGCTCCGTTATGTTTTTTGGGGTATCTGTGCCTGGCTACTACTGAACAGCAGATACTGAAGTCAAACTGAACTGTCTCAGTATTTTTGTCCCCATGTCTCAGTTCTTGGTCTTCTCCTGTACATACTACTCTTTTTTTTCCCCCTCTCTGTGTTTTGTCTGGCTTGTCTGCTAGCCAGAAATACAGTTTATGAGTATATTAAAACTGTCCACATTTAAGTGTGAGGTGCAGTACTCCCAGTACCATTGATGACATGCAGTCAATAAGGAGAACATGTTCATAATTGTTGTAATGTGTCAGGCCTTAGTAACAATTTCTAAGCTTTTTACCTAGTCTAATACTCCAGTCTAAGTAGATCCTTTAGGATGTAAATACGTATTTAGAAGGATTTTCAATGTTTATCCTTTTTAATTATATAATTAGGGATGTGGAAGATGTGTTTGCAAAAACTTTCTGAAGGATTATATTAACCATACTCCCTGTTAAGTCAATACACCCTCACCTGCCACACCATCTGAATAAGAAAACCCCTGTGGATACAAGCAGCAACACTTGTAACTTTTTCAGAAACCAGGAGAGCTATTTCTACAGGGCAAAAAAATATGTGAGAAGTGTTCCAAGTGTCCTTTAAAGAACTATTCAAAGCATTTTCTCTGGTTTTAGCAGACCTATTCTATTGTTTTGAGGAAAACAAGATTACCATAAAAGCACTTTACAGGACTAAATGGCTGTTGTCCAAGGATCGAGATCTCCAGACCAGGAGCAAACAAGAGGCATCCTGCTTATACATTCTCTCATTTCAACTCATTTGCACCTCTGTGCACTTGAAAACAAGATGTCCCCGTTTGCTCACGGGGAGGCACAGAGACACCTGCTTTTAGTGACCTGAATGACATTTGTTGCAGTGACATGACACAAAGTAAAGCAAAACCCTTCGGCCAGTGCAAGACAGGTGGTGCCATTTCTCTCATGCTTTCCACAATATGGTATTTAGGGACTTAGTGGGAAAGAAAATGATTTAATATATCTTTCTGATGTAGAATACTGCGTAGCCAAACAAGAACACCCATGATGACACTATAACACGACACAGAGATGTCAGAAATGACACATGGATCCACAGCTTCCTAACACTGCTGCTTTAGCTACAATTGTGAAAGACTAGTGATGAAGAAAAGAAAGCAGAAAACGAGAAAGGTAAAATCAGCATAAACACAGACCTATCCCAAATAATCAAATCCTTTCAATATAAAAAATGGATTGTATACTGATGTTTATGTTTTGCAAACACAGAACTACAGTTATTTTATGGCACTCAAGGAAACGAGTCAGATTTCTTCAGTGTTGTTATTCCTGTTTTTAATAAAAATGCCACAGTGTGAAGTGCACATATCTTAGTTTTGCTTTCTCATAGTATGAGTGCAGAATAACAATCATGAAATTAAATTGCGCTTACTAGCTTTTATTGCCTTTCATTTCTAAATAACCCAAAGCTTTTTATACATCAGAAGGGTCAGTAAGACCAGGAACTCAGCAACTGTCAGTGTGAAGCTGCATGTAGTGACACTAAGCTGCTCAGGACAGGAAGCGCGAATGCCATAGTGAACTGATATTGAAATTTATAAAGACAGAATTTAGTGACCTAAAAAGGCTTGAGAAGGGGTAGGATTGCTAGTCTTACGAAGAGCTTTATCTGCCCAAAATGACACCTCTAACAGCACAACCCACTTGACAGCTGAGGCTGCCAGATATTGGTTAACTCCTGTATATGTTGTGATGATTCACCATTCAAATAAAACTCTTTTCCAGCTCAATGAAAACCAGGTTGGCCACAGCACCAAGATGGTGCCAGCTTATAAGATATAACCTTGGTTATAACCTTGGTTCTTTTTTTAAATAAAGGGTAAAAGGCTCTACTTGTATGTAACACCAATTACTGTATTCAGTACTGAATCAGTCATTTTACTGAGGTATTTTCTGAATGCAATACCTATCCCCATTGTGTGGTGGTTTTGGTTCTTGACTGTCTGACCATAAGGGTCATCTGGTCCAGCCTTTCTTGGCAAAAGCACGGTAAAGGAGGTGACAAACAAAGTTAGAAATGGGGAGGAGGAGTGAGGGGGATGAAACAGCAAAAAGAAAAAAAAAAAAACAGTTTTAATAATAGCTTGGCAATTACAATTAAATAATCCAAAGCTCAAACTGAGAATTTTTGTTACCCACTGCATGAATGATGTTTGTACTTTGGAACCTTTAAAATATTTAAGCAGAGAAGAAATGAAATGAACTGCAACCAGTTAAGGTCATCCATTTAGGACAAAATTGATAAAATATTAAAATGAACGAAATAAATTTTCAAACAGAGATACTAAGCCTTCATATAGATGTATTATTCAAAGCAGAGGAACATGTGTGACCTCTAGGCTATTACATAATGGAGAAAGGACATGACAGTTCAAATGAGCAGGAACTACAGGCAGCAGAGACAGAGAGGGAAGATGGATTAACCATTC
The DNA here is from genome assembly GCA_013399365.1 of Pampusana beccarii. Taxonomy (NCBI): domain Eukaryota; kingdom Metazoa; phylum Chordata; class Aves; order Columbiformes; family Columbidae; genus Pampusana; species Pampusana beccarii. The sequence goes on from VWYH01006473.1 coordinate 80,533, forward strand.
GGTAAGCCAGCACTTTGCTCCCAGCATTCAGAGACTGGACCCCTGTAATGAAGCATCACATTCTCAGAGCCAGCTATCGGACCCCACTATTATACTGGGCTTAAAAAAATTCTGTAAGATCATGGATTTTAACTGCAGTTTGATTTTGCGTCCAGCTGAGTTTGTTCCTCCTCAGAGGCTGGCATTTAAAGCAGGTGTGGTCCCACACTACTGAGTTCCAGTTCCTTGGCTTCTTCTGAATCCTGACTCTCTCCCTACACTTCTTTTGTAGAACGGCCTGGAGTCAGGACAGCACAGGCTGCCCAAGATATAGTGCATCACATAATGCTTCTCTCTTTCTGTGGTCAGTTTGCTGGTTGAGAACAATACTTCTCATTCACCTCTGCCCTATCTGGGCTTGAAGATGCCCACTTCATGCTTTGCATATTTTCAAGGAAAGTAAAGGAAAATAGTCTTAAGCTCAGGTAATAAATTATCCTTTTTTATTTTTTTCTTTTTTTTTTTTTAAGGCCAGAGCCAGTATCTATTATACAGTGTTTATTATAAAAGGGGGTTTGCAAGCATCTCAACTCTCTTGTATCTGAAGCATTTGGAATAAATCTCCCCTAAGTGAAGAAGTAGCTGTCTGAAACAAGGAGCGTCTTTAAATCCCATTGAAATCTGTGGAAGAGTAGAGACTTTGCTTCTTTGAAAAAATCATTTCCATCTAGCAGAGGGCCCTTGCCTCCCAGCTCAGTGTTCTGATGCAGCTTCACTGCTCTCTCATTGGCAGAAGGTATCCAGTATTCACACAGCCAGAAATGCTTTGCCTAACTTAAGGTTTTGAACTACACATCAGAGCCCAGGCATCAAAAAGTTAGGTAACATAATGCCAAAGCTTTTTCTTGCATGTAGATTAGCCTCCCTAGAGGATATACAGAAGTATCTAAAATATTAGGAAAACAAGTGTCACTGACAGTCATTTGTGATTGTAAGTGCTCTAAATGTTTTTGATTGTCTTCCCATTTTTACTCAGTTGCAATTACTCCATGTGAAAAATAAATCTTCACATTTGCAGAGCAAGCATTTATTTCTAACTCTCAAAGCTGCTTCCAAAACTAAGTATAAACATTATTAGCTTGATTTTATAGTTGTCCTAAGTGGAGAGATAGGGACCATTTACAATTGAGGTACTATAGAGGATGTAGGCATAATCTACGATACTAGTTTTCTGTTCCTGGCACTGCAGCAGGCTTCTCCAGCAACCTTTGGCAAAATGTTCAGCTACCTCACTGGAAAATGGGGATAATGGAATGGGTCTGACCTCTCAGAAATCGAATGAAGACGGTTCTCATAAGGTCTACGGAGGATGGCGAATTTCAGTGGAAGGGCTGAGACATGAGTCCTGGGCCTGGCCCCGTAACTCAGGGACATTTTGGAAGAGAACGGCCATTGATCATATCCTAGAAGTCTCCTTCAGTTTTCAAAGTTGTGGGTGTTTTTTGGGCAGGGGGGTGTTTTTGTTTTAAAGGATCAATGGAACTCAAACCCTCAATAATAAAACCTACCTTTTTTCACTGGTTTCACATAAATGAAGAAACACCTACTTGAGAAAATAAATATCTTTAAAAAAAAATCATCCTTATGGATGTCTTACATTTCAATCTGTAGTAGTATAATTTGAGGAATACAAAGAAATAGGAAGTGCTTAGGGAAAAAAAGTAAACCAGCAGTCTTCAGGTTCTTAATCTGACAAAGTATTCCCTCAAATAATGCAAAAGTTCTAGATCAAATTTTTGTTGATATACGACCTGGTTTTGTTAAAAACAAGACCAGTTTCTCTTAGTAAATTTTTCCTTTCAGCTAAGTTCTTCTTAGTAACTGCACTTTTCTGAAGTTGGATATATGTTTTGCTAGACATAGCAATGGAATGCAAGGGGAATAACAAAGCATCTGCCATGGTTTATTGTCACCCTGCAATTAAACGGTGACAATATATTTTACCCCAGAAGCTGAAAATACAACCTTATTCCTTTTCCTTATAATTATCAAAGGGGATCACAGAATTCGAAGAACATAAAAGAACTGCTTTGCGTAACAAACTAAAAAGAAAGACTGAATTTCTAGTGTGATTGATTACAAAGCTGTTGCTATAGTTCTTAAAAGAATGCTTTTTCCTTTGAGTCAAATGGAGTTTTTTGTTAACATAACTAGGCCTGGCCATATTGAATAAATCAAAGGTCCATGCCACCAAGTACCTTTCCTCCAGCAGAAGCCAATAACAAATGCTTAAGAATGTAAACAAGAAGGTGCAAACATACAGTGACACATCCTCAGTGTAGTACTATAATTTCTAGTGATCTATGATTCAGGGATTTTATTTTTTTTTAAGTAGAGTTACTATCTGCATACTGGAAAGCCCCTGGTAGGATTTCCTCTCATTAAGCTGTTTGATTACATTTTCAACATATATTTAAAAAGTGAGATTCACAAAATCCTGTAGCAATGAGTAGCACAGTTTAATTACAGATCATGTGACAAAAACTTCTCATGATCTTTCTAGATTTCAGCTAAAGAACATGTGCTGGTATTCTTCCTGCTAAATCCAGCAAAAAAAACCCTCGTTGTTATTGGTGTGTGGGAGATAGGTCTCAGAACTACCTAGAATAAAAACAGTAAGTACGCTTTAACTTAAGCCAGTCTATCTTCCTCAAAAATCTCATAGAAGATGAGCACCAGTGGATGCTGAGGGAGCTGGCTGAAGTTATTGCTAGGCCACTCTCCATCATCTTTACTAAGTTGTGGGAAATGGGAGAGGTGCCTGAGGACTGGAGGAAAGCAAAACTGCAAGGAGGAGGACCCAGGTAACTATAGACTGGTCAGCCTCACCTCCATCCCTGGAAAGGTGATGGAACACCTTATCCTTGGTGCCATCTCAAGGCATATCAAGGATAAGAGGGTCATTAGGGGCAGTCAGCATGGCTTCACCAAGGGGAAGTCATGCTTGACCAACCTCATAGCCTTTTATGAGGACATAACCAGGTAGACATGATGGCAGAGCAGTGGATGTGGTCTATCTTGATTTCAGTAAAGCATTTGACAGAGTCTCCCACAGCATCCTCGCAGCTAAACTGAGGAAGTGTGGTC